>LPNX010031740.1:119009-136385 GCA_001517045.1 Pseudotsuga menziesii
AAATATGCAAGGACCTTGGCATGGAGAATATAAATTCTGAAAGTCTTCAAATATTTTATGAGAGCATAAGCATGCTTCTGAATTGGGTCATACTTGAGCTCAGAATCTCTTAGGTTTTTGCTGAAGAATGCAATTGGATGATCAAGACCCTCATCATTATTTTGTAATATTACAACTGCCACTGTGTCATAGGATGCAAAAGAGAAAATATAAAAACTCTTGTTGTAATCAGGACTAATGAGGGTTGGGGCCTCCATAATAGCCTTCTTAATGTCTTCAAAAGAGTTTCTTGCCTGGTGAGTCCATTTTATTTCTGCCTCTTTTTTCATCATGACTGTTATATGCTTCACCAGCTCAGAGAAATTAGGGATGAACCTCCTGACAAATTTTATCTTTCCTAAAAAGGACTGGATGTCTCTTTTTGACCTTAGTATTGACAGTTTCTGAATTGCTTCCACCCTTACAGGATCGATCTTTACACCTTCAGCTGAGACTATATGGCCTATGATTTTTCCTTCACTAAGTGCAAACTTGGACTTCTTAGGGTTCAATGATATTCCATACCTTCTACACTTAAGAAATACTTTCCTTAAATGCTGCAAATGGTCATGATGGTTGTGAGAGTAAACTGTTAGGTCATCCAAATATATCAGCACAAATTTATCTTTCAACCCTACAAAATCTAGGTCCATGTCTCTCTAAAAAGTATCCCTAGTATTCGTTAGTTTAAATGGCATTTTAGCATACATGAAGGTGCCATAGGGGGTGGTAAAGGCAGTCTTCTCTTGGTCATCAGGGTGCACAGCAACTTGGTTGTATCTAGAGAAGCCATCTAGGAAGGACATAACCCTAGCCCCTGAGACTTTCCGCAGCAGGTGTTCCATCTTGGGCAGTGGATAGTTATATTTCTTGGAACACTTGTTTAGGTTTCTAAAATCCACACACAACCTGATTTCTCAATTTTTCTTTCTTACCACCACTAGGTTTGCAATCCACTTGGAGTAACTGAGGGGGATTATGATCTTGGCTTTGAGGAGCTTATGGATTTCTTTTTCAATTACTGGTAATAGGAGAGGACTGATGGATCTAAGCTTTTTCTTGAAAGGGATGGTGTCCTTCTCCAAAGGAATCCTGTGTTGGATGATATTGGTGTCCTACGTTTTCAGGTCACTGTACTCCCATGAAAAAACATCAGCAAACTCCTTTATCAGGCTGCAAAACTTTGACCTCTGATTAGCAGTCAATTTAGTAGATAGATTTATCAGTTCTGGATGGCTTTGGCTACCGATGTTTTTCTCTTAGACAACAGGATCTAGCTCCTTTTTGGCAGGCTTAAAAGGGATGTCATTGTGGTCAAACAGCTCTTCCATTGGTACTAGGCCTCAAGGTATGTAGTTGCTGGGCAATTAGACAATGTTTTGATCAGCCACCTTATCTTTCAACTTGAGCTGCTTGGATTCCTCCATGTTTAGGTTTTCCTGGTCTATATGCATATCAGAGAATTCATCTACTAGTTGAAGGAATTTACCAAGCTCGTCATCATTTTCAAACACCCTCCAGAATTTGACATTGTCTAGTAGGGAAGGTCTGTATTTAAATTGAACATCATAGCTAAGCTTAGGAGGTAAAGGAGGAATGAACAGACTTGCAGAGATAGCCACGGAATCAGCCAAATGATTCAAAGCCCTAGGTATATATGACAATTCAAAAAGCATAAAGGAGTCTCTTAGTTTCCATACCTCATCCCTGTAGGCCTTTAGTCGAATGTTTTTTGTCTGAAAAGTGTTGTTGACCTACTGTATAATGAGGTCTGCATCTCCAAAAATCCTCATGCACATGATCCCCATCTCCTTGCCAGTTTTAACTCCTAGCCGCAAGGCTTCATATTCTACTATATTGTTAGTGGTTTTAAAATCGAGCTTGTAAGATAAATGAATGTTTTCCTTGGATGGGGAGATCAATACTACACCTGCACCTACTGAGCTTTGAGTGCTATCCCCATCAAAATACATGTTCCAAACTATTGTGGTCACTTATTTGGGATGCTGACAGGTGGTCTCAATGAGTTGGACTGTTGTTTGCTTAGAATCATCTATATGCAGAATGCATGACCCAAAATCAATGTCCACTGCATAGATGGGGTGATTCACTGAATTTCTCCCCTTGCTTATGATGTAGGCCAACTGATTTTCCCAATATAGCCTCTTAGTCTCTCCTCCAAACATGGGTATAGTGGCATATGTAAGATCCATCTGAAGGGTGCCACCTAGCCTTTTGCTCCATGATTGAGACAACAAGAGACCAAATTTTGGAGGGATATCAGCCACTACAATGTCCATCATGATTTTTTTCGAAGGTAGCTAAGTTAGGTTCACAACTAGGTCTTTGATGACGCACAAGCACTTGACTTTTCTGGAGTCAAAGGAGAATAAATCACGGTAAGGCTTGGTGATGCTGAGACCAAGCTCATCCATGACAGCCTTTGGCATTAGGTTATGAGAGGCTCCTGAATCCAGCAGACAGTTATGGAGGATTTTATCATGGATATTCAGGGATATGCAGAAAGGAGGGCATGAGTCCTTTAGGTTTTCGATCATGGGGCCCAGGGTTACAACAGGCTTATCATCTTGCAGGTTAACAAAGTTAGTGTCAATATGCATCTTTGGCTGAAGGGAATTCAAAATGGAAGACTTGAATGCATCATTTTTCATTAGCTCAATTAATGGGAAAGGGATCTTAAATTTTTGAATTTCTAACTCTAGGTTGAAAGAATAATGCAGCCTATCTGGAATCCTTACCTCATGCCCTGGAAAAAAAATTTGGATCTGATCAGGAATGGCTAAAGGTGCTGGTTTCTATAATGCTTTGGATGTGACAACCACCTTCTTTGATCAAACATCAACCTTTTTAGTTGGTGCAGCAGGTTTTTTGACAGGGACAGCATTCTTATTGAGAGGAGCAACCAACCTAGACCTTAGATTGTACCCTTCCTGACCATCAGCCTGATATACAATCTCTTCAGTGATTTGCTCATCAATTAGGACTTCCTCGTATTCTGCCTGTGTCAGAAAAGAATAGTCCACCTCATCCTCCATGTAGTGGGTGTTTTCTTCAGCCTCTCCTTCTTCTTCAATGAATTCTGGCTCTTCTTCTAGTATAGCATTTTGAAATGGAGCTCTTATTCTTTGATATTCCCCTTGATTCCTCTCCCTTTTGAGAATCTGTACTGGGTTTTTCCTCTTCTATAAGGGAAAAAATCAGGGTTTCAAGGAGAAAAGTCACTTGGCCCTTTACCCCTCACAGGTGGCTGTCCTTGGTCCTTCAGTTTAGACATTTCAGTAGTAAGGTTATCTAATAATTTTTTCATTTTTTCAATCTTGTTCTCTGATGAAGAAGACCCAATAGGGTTTGCTGGCTGCTTCTTCCTATCTATTTTTCCTTTGACCTTCTGAGATGCCAAAATGTTTGATTCTACCTCTAAGGCAGCATCTTGCATGAGTGATAAGGAGGCAGACCTCCTTTCTCTGAGAAGTAGGAAGAAATCAGAGTCAAAGGAATTTGCATAAGTTATCCTAGATGAGGTATCCGTGGGTTTGATTTCAGTGGGGATCTTGTTGTACATATTGTTGAATCTCTTGGTGAAGTTGGAGACAGACTCCCCATTTTCTCTTTTCAGGTTGCTGAAATATCTGATGATATAGTAGAGTTGGTCTCTCCTCTCTCCCCAATGCTTCAGGAAGATGTCATCTAGGGCCTCAATCCCTGCCACTGATCCATCAGGCAGTTCCTTAAACCATTTCCTAGCCTGGCCATCTAGGCTTTGCACAAAAACCCTAGTCCATACATCTTCTTGCTCTATGTTAATATTCTCAGCATAGCTGTAAAATGCCTTTAGATGTTCTTCAGCTGTGAAATACCCTTCTCCTGTGAACTTAGCCATATACTTGAGGTAATCTCCAGTAGGCATGTCAGAGAGGGGATTTGGACAATTTAGGGGGGCATACCTAGCTACCAGGATCCTTTCCATTTTGTTCAATTGAGGGGTAGCCATTTTGAAAATGGCTATGGACAGGGTTGAGGAAGGCAGCACTTATGAAGGTACTTACTGAGAAGGTGGTGGTGGTATACTTACCCCAGTGGAGTCACCTGGCATTGGATCTTCACAAGCAGTAGTTCTTGAAGATGCCCAAACCCTAGGATTTTCTGATGTATTTATAAATTCCTGAGAATTAAGTGTTTCAGTAGAAGAAATAATAGTAGAAAAATTTATTGAAATACCTGATGTGGCTTCTTGTGCGGCACTATTGGTCTGTCTTAGTAAAGCCCTAACTCTTCTCAAAATTTCTTCTGGATCTGAAACATGTGTTCCTGGTGGCCCCTTAGGGTTTGCTCTAGTACTTGGTCTTCTTGAAACCACCTTATTTCAATGGAGTCGCCATATAGATTATTACAACCAGAATAATGTCCAAGCTTTATCTATCATCAAAGCAAGGATCTATGTCGTCTCCCGGGTAAGCTGAGCATCAGTCTCCTCTCCCCGGCAACGGCGCGAATTTGTTATCACTCTAGGAAACTCCTCTAGGTTGTAGCTCGATGATGCCTGGTAACTTACAATGTTTTTTAGGGTTTTCTGATATGGATCAAGTCAGGTGACCTATATAACCTTCCACTCTCAAGACATGCATGAAGCTCACTCAATTACAAGGCTTTTAGTTACAACTTGTTCAGTAATTTGACAATAAGGTGCAGGGATGGAGAACTCATCAAGCTGGCAGAATTACATACAAAATAGATGCATATAAATGGCTAAATCCTGGTAAGGATGGTACTTATAAATCAAATCGCATTAACACACCAATAGGATAACAGCTATTAGTTATTAATCAACTTGAAAATAACCTAAATACACATTCAGGCATAAGTACAGTAAAGATAGAGATGATGGCTGAACAAATCATAAAAAAAGAGCTTATATTCCAGAATGAACAAGATGAGAAGCTGACAATAGTATAGGCTTGTAAATCCCCAAAGTCAAACCTTTTTTATAAAAATAGTATTAGGCTTTATAGCCTTTTACAAAATATACAGATCCTAAAAACTTGGATCTGTTTTTACAAAAGTAAACAAAGTAATAGTTTTTTGCAAATTAGGGTTTGAAACCCTACCTAACTACTTGTCTAACTACAATGAATATTTAGTTCACTGACTGAATATTAAATAACTTAACCAATGTTGGTCATCACTGCTACTGGTCCTCTGCCAGTTTTACCACTGATTTCTCTTTGATAGCTAGGGTTGGTGTCCTTTGGAGTGGTTATGTCATAGTGGATCTCACACTGACCTTTTCTGATGCGTCCCCCAGTGCCTTTTATCTTCATATCACGTCCATGAACCATATGCAGTCAAACAAAACTAGTTCTATCTGCCAAAAACTTGCTTTCAAACCTCTGTCCGCTTTTGGTGGTTAAGCGGCCAGTCTATTGGTCCCGTTAGCTACTGAAAGTGGTGCTTTTGGTGGCTAATGGATTGTTCCATTGTCCACCTAAGCCACCGAAAGCCCTGTTTTACCAAAATTATTAGGTTTTCATCAAAAATTTCTTTTTAGGCCTATTGGCTCAGCTTTCCTCTTCTGCAAGCTTGGTGCTAGGGATGTTAACAACACCTTGGCTGGCTTCAGGAGACTGGAGAGTGATGGCTTCTTGAGCTAGGGTTTATAAGGCGAGGTGGCTGCTAGGTTTTTCTTTGTCTTCCTTCAGCTGTAGCCTTTGGAGCCTCACCATCATGTATAACTTGGTATTTTCCCTTAGGTATCTCTTGTTCAACCTTTTCAAGAAGATGTGTCTTTCTCTCTACTCCAGGTAGGACTTGTGCAATAACTTGTTTCTCCTAGTCAATGTGTCATTATTTCTCTTTAGTTCTCTTTCCAAGAAATCCATTTCATAAACCTGCCTCAGTAGCAGTTTGATCTTTTGACTTCTAGGCCTGCTGGAGAAAGCCCTTTCTGCCGGTTCCTCCTACTCCTGTGGTGTGGGATATGGCAATGCTTTAGACACTGGTACAATTTGCAGAGCTATGGATGCATCATCTCCTTGTTCTTCCTTAGAATCTGAATAGGGTATATTTAAGACATTTTCCTGGTGTGCTTCTTCCACCTGATCTTTCTCTCTGAAGTCCAAATTCCTTTTTCCCTTCTTGGTCTTGGAAGAGGAGGGAGGTTGTTCTATTGTTGTTGCTAGCGAAATGGCCCTCCTCCTTCTTCTCCCACTCCTTGGGGTGTTGGATTTTTTCACAGGAGACTTCCCTTTCTCCTATGGCTAAAGGCATTTCTAAAAGCCATTCCAGAATAGAAAATAAGGCCAAGACATATTTCTTCTCTTCAACAACTCCTGGACCAATAGCTGGATAAGGCCATGGTGGGACATCCTGCCATCAATCTTGGATGGCTGGGATTTCACTTGATGTGCCATCTTCCCTAGACTCATGTATAAATAAAAGGGAATATTGAGAGGGTTTTTACCTGTGAAGTGGTTCATGAGCTTGAAGTGGTAGATCATTGCTCTATTATATCTCCCTTCACAGGTTAAATAGACCACAATGGCCTTTAGCAGCTGCTGCCAGTTCTCTTCCAGCCATGATGATGGCACACTCTTCTTCCATATTATTCCTCTATGCTCAGGCTTAAGGTTTGACCTGAATTCCACCTCTTTTGGTATGGTGGTCTTGAACCATTTCTCTTCTGTGGAAGGGATTTATGTCACCTCACCTATTAGTGCTTCATCTATGAGAAGCTCCTCTTTTCCTATGGTTACCTTTGAACCATAGAATGATAGGGAAAAATCTTCAGCCACCTACTGATCGAAGCCTTGTATTTTTTCACAGAACTTGTAGAGGCCCGCCCCCTGGAAAAGTCTGCAGACCTCTGGATGTGCCTCTAAATAACTAATATCACTTAGCTCCTGCTTGAGAGCTGGTCCACTCTTCTTCATCCTAATGGTTGTATCTCTTGGGTACCTGCAAAACAGTTTTCAGACTTTGTATACAGTGTGCTTTAGCAGGATGCTCTTTCAGAGCTGGTTTTTCTGGTGATAAAAAAATGCTAATTTCAAAAATGAAATACGATGGAGTCCCATGGCATGGATTATGAGCATTTTATATCATTTATGGAGGATGAGGTCACAAAAATGATGATAGCCGCTTGATCCTTTAGATCTCTTTTCCCACATAACCGTAACCTACTTCAGCCAGAGCATTCGATGGCTATTTGATGATCCTTTGGACAGGTGGAGGAGAACTGAAGGTTTGCAGTCAAATCAGTCTTTTGCCATTTGCTTAATGACCCTTTTCACTCATTTCCCATGCAATCATACAGCTACAGATCTTTTCGGTGGGTAATCATGCTCTCAAATGATCTTTTATCTTGCTGACGGGGTCAGATGTGACAGTTCCTAACCATTTCCTTATTTTTCCCTTTTGGTGGTTAAGATCCTCCGTGATTTTGTTAGCTAGCCGCCAAAAAGATGGTTTTTGGCGGCTAACGAAATGTTTTCTTTCTTTCTTAAGCCGTCGGAACCTTTACCCCATCGCCATGGTGAATTTCTGCTTTTGGTAGATAATATCCTCATCAGAAAACCTGTTCTTTGGGTGGTTAATAAAATGCCCTAGCTTTCGCCTAAACCACCGAAAGAGTTTTTCACCCGATTTTTATCTTCCAACTTTCGGTGGTTAGCATGTGTTGCACCCTTCTCTAATCTTCCTGAAGCGACCTTTTTCGGTGGCTAATGAGATGTTATGAGCCTCACCTAAGTCACCAAATTTACTTTTCCCAATGCTGCTCGCCACTCACTTTCGATGGTTAAAACCTTTTTTATTTCTCTCTCTAGTCTACCAAAAGCACCCCTTTTCGGTGGCTAATGAGTTTTTTGTAGTCTGGCCTAAGCCACCGAAAGTGTTACTTTGACTCTACTTGCTTAGACCGCTTTTGGTGGTTCGCCTTTGGCCCACGTTCAGCTGTTTAACCACCGAAACATAGCTTTCCGGTGGCTAATGAGCTATAATAGTCCTTTTCCTAAGCCACCGAAAGCTATAACTTGTAAAATTTTCATCCAAATAAAAAACAAAGTCTTTCAAATTGTCAATGATACTCATATCTTTCATTACACAAGAATATTCTTCCTACTTTCAAAATAAATTTATTTTTGGAGATAACAAGTATGGAGACCAGACTCCACTCTGTAGTGTACATGGTTGTGGCCACTTATGACATATGCCTTCATATTCATGATCATTGTACTCATATGTATCTGGGACTACTATATATACTCCATATCTGAAGTCAAGTATACAGAGTTATCATTGTATTATGTTGTTGACTGGCTAGTTCTTCCACTTGGATCTTCACTACTCCACTTCTGGGAATGTTATAATGTATTTCGGCCATCATGTATCCATGTTACCTCATGCAGGAGGAGGCATATGTTATAACATGATTTTCCACACCTTTATACATCATGCCTTAATGTCCTTCCCTTGTTCCTATGCAGACTCTCTATACCCCCCTTACCCAGTATATCCTTGATGCTTTAGTATAACCCTAAAAAATAGATTTTTGAATATACACGCGGTTGAGCATCTATGCAGCTTGAGTATATACAATTTGCACCATTGCAGCCTACTTACATCAGGTTTTGTGCTCAAAAACAAAATTGGTGTTTTCTTCATCAAGTAATGAATAGCTTGATCATTGGCCTTTTGTATGCCTAGAAATGCTCTGATTCGACCCTCCATTTCCCATTTGAGGGCTATATATTGAGCCATTAAGAAGCATTGGAGGAAGAGAAACTTTGTGAGTGAGGAAACTATAGTGAAAAATTTCCCCATTTCCATTTTCTTGAGTCTGTATCCCTTTTTCCTTGTTGATATAACTCTTTATCTTCATCTCCCAGGCTCTCCATTTTCTTTGTGAGCTTTCCTTGCTATGGATGATTGGAGTGGTGGAGTCCTAGGTGTAGGAACTTGGCTTCTCGATTCCGACGAGTTTCTAACATAGGTTGTCACATTATATCTAGGTTTTGACATTAATAAAAATATCCATTTCTCATTCAAATTTCATGTGCAATTGTTTATATTTGTATCCATGGGAATAGTTGTTTTATACATGCTTAAATGGATTATGCTAGCTTTAATGCTACCATTTAATATATTTTATGCTTGGATATATATTTTTTGTTGAAGAAAAATTGTAGGGAATAAGCATTTGATCATGAGTTCAACGATGGTCTTCTTCGAACATTTAGTTGAGGTACAGAATCTCTCCCTTAGTTGTTAGCTTCTTTAATTTATCTAGAATATTTGAGAGTGGATGTGATTCTGGTGTCATCATGTCTATTGTTGTCCACCCCAATCCATAGGAATATTTTCTCCATAACACCATGACCACCATATTTCTATATTAATCTACCAACACCCTTTGTGGGTTCTAGGTTAGTACACAATTTGGAACCGTAACTCAACCTTTGATTCATCCTACATTGGTGTACACAAATTGATCCTATGAATACGGTGAGTTCACGAACATACTATGTTGAGCATAGAATGGTATAATGACAAGTTCTATATGCTTGAATAGGCTCATATAAATGAAAATCAATCACACTTCTAGGATTGTAGCAAGAAAATAGATATAGGATAGAGAGAGAAAAAGAGAGAGAATATGCACCCTATTTATGAAGGTTGGTCCTTGGTTCTCCTTTTGAACTTTTCCAATATTCTCCTTCAAGATGTTTCCCAACCTGCAAAACATAAACCAAACACCCTTCCCCAAATATTTTGGTTACAAAAACAAGCACAAATTATCATAAAAACATATGCATAACATTAGATAACTATGAACAATGCTTGTATGACCTATAAAGTGTATTTAACAAATAAATACAAAACACTCTATATTGGGGGAGGGAAATATGCCAAATGTTGGCACAAACCCAACCAACAAAACCTAGTCGACATGGATTCCCGCTCTATCGACGTTCAACTCGCCGCGATCTCCTTGAGCACTATCCTAGACAGGTTTTAACTTGTCCAGCAACACCGGCAAAGCGGATGAAGTCTCACCCGAGATGTTCGAGGGAGGGTTGATGGAACCAATTTTCCACAATAGAAGAGGACTATGGGCATCGACAATTCATCAACTTATCTACTGGATCTGACCAGTTACTTAATCATCAATAGAACCATTCATCTTTGCTCTTTAACATATCGCATCATTCATTCATAACATAAATAGCCACATTGTTGCACAAACAGATCTAAGAAGATAACATTACTCATAAGCAACAAACATCGCATCATAGATCCATGTCGCACACATTCACCATTAGATTCACAGAAAACAGAAAGACAGAAAGAGACAAAAAGATAACAATATTTTAGATCAACCTTCGTCTTCTCATATTAATTCTGCGCAATCAATCACATATCCAAAACAGACAGCAATTCAATTGAGTCTCAATCTCTGAATTCTCATTCTCTAATATCTCAGTTGATTCCTTTCACATTTAAAATTCTTCTTCTATTTATAGGCTTGCACCTTTACATTCATGGTCCACTTCTAACTAATTCTTAACCAATTCTGAACTGAATCTACAAATAATGACCAATATCCACAAAATATGGTCCAAACGTGCAAAAAGTGACATAAAATATTCAAAATAGTCTATCTTCTACCTTGCGTACCATATTTCAGTTGCGCGGTGTCTTCTGAGCTTGCACATCATCTGTGATGTTACGCAATTGAGCTATCCCAAAACCCCTGCCAACAGGCCCCCAACACAATCTTGTGGCTCACCCTCAAGCCACGTCAGTTGGTCATGGTAAACTCAATGATCTTGGCTTTGCAATATACAAACTGCTGAGTGATCACTTCAATTTGCTCCTTGACTCGTTACTTAATCTACTGGATCTTCGTTATATCATGGTTGATAGGGTGCTCGACCATCTTCGCAGCAATGCTTGTCTTACCTTCTTGTGCATCTTGGAGTGCAGAAACTGCTCGTACATATAGTTGTGCTCCAATCTCCTGAAACTCATCTAATTGCGCAATGCATTGCTGCTACCTTTCCCTTATGCTAGTGACTTGCTTCTCCAGCTCCTCGTGTGTCTTCTTCAAGGCCTCTATCTCCTATTCCTTATCCGTGGTCAATTTCTCCTTAGCTTGGCACAATTCTTCCACCTCTTTTTGCATGGAATCTACTTTCTCCTTCAACCACAAATACTGGTCGCTGAAACTCTTCTGTTTATCAGCCAATTCTTGGTTGGCCACTTGCTGCATGGATATTAGCATCTGGGTGGACAGTCTATTGGCGTCTAAGGCAGCAGTCTGCAGCTGCAAATTCTGAATTCCAAGTGCCACATTGAAAACCATTCTAGCTCTCAGAACCTTGTCATTTCTTGCATTCAGGCTCAACTCAGACACCCGAAACTCGATCCCAATCCCTATTACTGCAGATTCTGTTAAATGGGACAAGAACTCTAGTCCATCTTTGATTCTTCATGGGTGTCTTGGCCTGTGCCCCAAACTGACTAGGAGGGATGTATCTAGGGATTGCTTTGATAGACATCCCATCTCTAGCAGCATAATCCATAACTTCAGGGCTCGATGGCCTTTTCTGTGGTGTATCCTCTTTGTGTGCTCCCATGGTCGTTGTATTCTATCGCTTTTGTGATACTGGGGAGATAGGATTCTGTGCTTCCCTCTTCGTTGATGATCTAGCCCGCATACTTGCAACTTCTTCTTCAATAGCAACTAGTCTGAGCGGTGAATCTCGCTCACTCAAAATCTCAATGGTGTCTGAGTTTTTCTGCATATCATACCAATTCTCCTTGCAATTTATGAAGCTTACACCCTTTCCATCCTGAGTAACTTCCTTACTCTGCTTAGTTTTCCTCAACAACCCTCTTGACCACTTGGCAGCTTCTAAAACAACTTCCTTACTCTGCTTAGTTTTCCTCAACAGCCCTCTTGACCACTTGGTAGCTTCTTAATGTAATTCAACTCTGCATAATGGTGTCCTCTGACCATAGTAGGCTTCCTTATATTGTTACTTCAATTCATACATCATCGTTATCACATAAATTCAATCGTTATTACTAAATCATTCATTAATTACCCGAATTTGCCGCCGATTTTTCCAACACGCCGGTTGGATCTACTATCATTACACGTCATTTCTAAAAGTGTCGTCATGTACCTACATTAATTTTCTTCATTGATTATTGATGTGATGTTTTCTCATAGCCCTGCGGATGTCACAACATGACCTTATACTTGCGCTACTACATCATATTCCTGCGTAGCCACCTCCTCTCAGTGTGCCTTCCTTTCTCCCATGATCCTATCTAGTTTTTTTTTTGCGTAGTGCCTCAAGCACTGCGTCGATCCGGCCCTGTCCTATAGAGC
The DNA here is from genome assembly GCA_001517045.1 of Pseudotsuga menziesii. Classification (NCBI taxonomy): domain Eukaryota; kingdom Viridiplantae; phylum Streptophyta; class Pinopsida; order Pinales; family Pinaceae; genus Pseudotsuga; species Pseudotsuga menziesii. The sequence continues at coordinate 131,464 of LPNX010031740.1, forward strand.
TTCAATCAACTACCATTCACAATATTTGGTAGCATTGCTCCATCTAATTTTTGTAGCTGCACTACGCCTCAAAAAGAAATATAATTAACAAGATATGGACCTAACCAATGCATCTGTAACTTACCTGGGTGCTTCAAGAATTTATCGTCGTACAGTACTACCAAATCTCCTTGTTGAAACTATTTGTTCTTTATCTAGCGATCATACCAAGCCTTCTATTGATCCTTCTTGACACGCTGATGGAAACCTGTAATAAATTGGTACTCTTCAAGCTATATCAACTACGCCACACGCTCCTCTAGTGCTGCTCCATCATCCATGCCCGTCGTGGCTATGTTGATGTAATTGTAACTTCAGAATGCATTCACTTGTATTTCTTATGTATTGTACCCCGATGTTTATTTCAGGAAGTGTTTGTAATGTAATTGAGTCATGTCATGCCCCGATGTTCTGATCAGGAGTTTCTATAATGTAAACAAGTCATGTCAAGTCATTGTGGGTAACCCTCCTATTGATTAAGGGTTAAATTCCCCGTAGTTGCGGGGCCCTAGGGTTGTTAGACTCACCTAATGAAGTCAGCCCTAGTGAGTTATTTTCAAGTCGGGAATTAGTATAAATAGAGAGTGAGCCTTTCTATTGATCACACACTCACTCACACACAGTTGTAGCGCATAGTTGAGGGAGAAGAAGTTGTTGGGGCTAGAAAGAAAGAGGCTACTGTTGTCGGGAGATCATCTTACTATTTTTGGGTTTTACTTTTGGTGTTGATTCTATCTCTGAGGAAGTTGTGGGGTTTTCTCTATTTATGGTTTCCCCAAGGAAAAACACTGTGTTCATTGTCTCTTGTGTTTGATTTTTGTGCTTGTTATTCTCTCAATTAAATATCCTAATATAATGCTAGCTTAAATGTTAAAAATCTAACATGGTGTTAGAGCTAACCTGAGAAGAAGACACTGTTCAGCTATGGAAACTAGGGATTCCTAATTTTTGGATCTCTCTCCATAGATTTTTAGAAAAAGAAGGTTGGGCTGACTCTCCTTCCTATGGTGCATCTTTCTATCGAAACAGAATCTGATTCTGAGCTTTTTCAGTTTTGGACCCAACACTGCTGCCAGAAATTAGGGCTTTCCACAGAAGTGGAATTTTTTAGTGAGCCCAGGCCTGGATTGATATCCTCCTCAAAATTGAAGTTTAGAGATCAATATCAAAGCGTTTGGTTGGATAGAACTCCAGGAAATTCAAACCCTAATCTTCTCATGAACCAGCACTGCAGAAATTCAGCTCCAAATCCAAATCCGACATATTTACCTGGTAAGATCTAAATATTTTGTATTTCCTTTTGAGGTTCTCAGTTAAGATGTCTCATCATACCAAGCTTGATGAAAAGCTTGAGGGAGCTGATAAGTTCTAACCTGGAAGTATAGGATCTCCCTGGTCCTAGAAGAAAATGAGTTGGACTCCTACATCAATGAGGAGGTTCCAGTTCCAGAGGAAGATGAGGCTAAGTCCTTACATAAGAAGAAGTTGGTTATGGCTAAGAGGATTATTTCTGATTCAATCACAGATCACCTCATACTACATGTGTCCTTCCTCAAGACACCTAAAGCTATGTTTGATGCCCTAACCAAACTGTTTGAAGGGAAGAACATAAACTGGAAGATGACTTTGAGGAACCAGTTGAAGAATTTAAAGATCTAGAATGAGGAGACCATCCAGTCATACTTTACAAGGGTCTCCTAGATCAAAGAACAACTTGAAGCAGTAGATGAAGAAGTGGAGAATGCAGAAATTGTGATGACAACCTTGAACGGTCTTCCTAGATCATGGGATTCTTTCATCCAAGGAATCTATGCTAGAAAGAAGCTAATCAATTTCAGTAGACTTTGGGAAGAATGCTCACAAGAAGAAGCTCGAATAGCAGCTCGAGAAGAAAATATGGGAAGTGAAGATAAAGCTCTCACAGTACACTCCAAGAAAGGCAGAAGGGAAAATCATCATCACCAAGGTAAGCATTCTCATCAGAAAGATAATTTTGTGAAAAAGGATCCATCCAAACTTAGATGTTATACATGTGATGAAAGAGGACACTTTGCTATAAATTGTCCCATGAATAAAAATGGATCTAAGAAGAAGAAGAACTCCAAAAGAAGACACCATGCTCACACTGCTGAGGATGATGATCCTCCCAGAAAGAGAGTAAAACAAGAAAGTGAAGACTCTTCAAGTGATGATGAATATGTTCTGATCTCTGCTCTCACGGGAACTGTCACACATGGAAGAAAATATTGGCTTATTGATAGTGGGGATTCCAAACACATGACAGGAATCAAGGAATCCTTTGAGAAACTATCCGAACATAATTCACCCCATAAGGTGAAACCTGGGGATGACTACCAATATCCCATAAAAGGTAGTGGTGAATCCTCTTACAAGCTAGACTCTGGAAAGTCTATGAAAATGAAGGATGTCTTTTTAGTACCAGAACTAAAGAAGAATCTTCTCTCCATATCGGCACTAGATGCGAAAGGCATGAGGGTCGCATTTGTAGATGGAAAAGTCCTCATGTGGCCAAGAGGAAAGACTATTGACGATGCAATAGTAATTGGAGAACAAGAAGGAGGATTATACAAATTGAAGGGACATCTAGAACAAGCTTTGGTCTATGACACAATAGAGCCAAATGAACTTTGGCATAGAAGGCTTGCACATGTGCACTACAAAGCACTACCACTTGCAAGCAAAGCTGTTGAAGGACTTCCAGAAATACAGTCAAAACATGATGGATTTTGCAAAGGATGTGCGAAAGAAAAGAACACAAAGAAGATATTTCCAAGTAGCGAAATCAAAGAAAAAGGAATCTTGGAAATCATTCACTCCGATGTATGCGGTCCAATGTCATCTAGTTCTTTAAGTGGGTATTTATACTATGCTTCTTTTATTGATGATTTTTCTAGGAAGACATGGATATACTTTATGAAGAACAAAGATGAAGTTTTCAGTAAGTTCAAGGAATTCAAAGCCTTGATCGAGAACCACACAGAAAAGAAGATAAAGACCTTTCAATCAGATAATGGCGGAGAATTCACATCCAATGAATTCAAAGAGTTATGTAAAGATTCAGGGATTAAGAGGGAGTTATCCACTCCATATAATCCACAACAGAATGGGATTATAGAAAGGAAGAATAGAATGATCATGGAAGTTGCAAGAGAAATGCTTCATGATCTATGGGCAGAAGCTTCCAGAACAGCAGTGTATGTACAGAACCATACTCCACACAGAGTACTCGAGAATAAGACACCTGAAGAAGTAATTTTCAGCAAGAAACCAGAAGTCAGCCATCTCAAAATATTCAGTTGTCCAGTGTATATACACATTCTGAAAGAAAAGACGACAAAGTTAGATCCTTCAGGAAAGAAGGGTATATTTGTGGGATACTTTGAAAGCTTGAAGGCTTACAGAATATACTTCCCAGGATTCAAGAAGATCAACATCAGCATGGATGTAACATTTGATGAAGACTCAGCTTACAATAAATCCAGAAAGAGACCTGTTGAAGATCATGAAGAAATAGAAGCACACAGAATTCATGACACAACCATGAATGAAGAAACTCAAGAAGAAGATCGAGAATTTGAAGAACCTATAGATCCACCTCTGGAGAAAAATCCTCACAAGAGGAAACCTGCTTGGGTACAAGAATCTATCCAAGGTGCAAAAAGATATGGGGCTCCAGAAGAAAATCATAGAGAAAGAAAGAGGACCACATCCTGCTTTGGGTATGTAGCTTTATTATGTAACTTTATCAATAAAGAACCTTCCAACTATGAAGAAGCGGCAGAAAGGAAAGAACGGAAGGATGCTATGATCGAAGAGTATCAATCAATCATGAAGAATGATGTTTGGGATGTTGTCCCAAGACCAGAAGGGAAGTCTGTTGTAACTTTCAAATGGATCTACAAGATCAAGCATACTGCAGATGGCAGCATAGAGAAATATAAAGCAAGATTTGTGGCTCATGGCTTCTCACAGAAAGAAGGAATACATTATGAAGAAACTTTTGCACCTATAGCCAGATACACTTCCATCAGATCAGTACTTTCTCTGGCTGCAATGATGAAATGGAAGATACACCAAATGGATGTCAAGACTGCTTTCTTGAATGGTGTAGTGGAAGAGGAAGTGCATGTAGAGCAACCACTCACTTTTGAGACACATGACAGGGAGTCTCATGTGTGTAGATTGAAGAAATCCCTATATGGTTTGAAACAGGCACCCAGGACATGGTACAGCAGAATTGATGGATTTCTATCCAGTTTGGGATTTACCAAAAGTAAAGCAGATTCCAACCTTTACTACAAGGTTGAAGATGGCAACCCAGTGATACTCCTACTATATGTAAATGATCTGTTTGTAACAGGAATGGATGGGTTGATTGCTGATATGAAGAGGAAGCTTGCTGCCGAGTTTGAAATGAAGGACTTGGGTATGATGCACTATTTTCTAGGTATGGAGGTGTGGTAGAATGCGGATAGAATCTTCCTCGAACAAGGGAAGTATGCAGTAGAGATCCTAAAGAGGTTTGGGATGATGGATTGCAAGGCCATGACCACACCTATGGCATCGAACCTGAATCTATTGAGTGATGCTTCATCAGAAGCGGTTGATGCTACGATGTATAGTCAAATGATTGGGTCCTTGATGTCCTAACGAACACGAGACCAAATATTTTCTTTGCTGTGAACACCTTGAGCCAGTTCCTGACAGATCCGAGACATGTTCACTTGATTGCTGCAAAGCATATTCTGAGATACCTAAAGGGTACAGTTGATTATGGGCTCAAGTATGAGGTGAATCAGAAGATTAACCTGGAGGGTTATGTTGATTCAGATTGGGCAGGTAGTGCCATCGATAGGAAGAGC
>LPNX010031740.1:136455-241025 GCA_001517045.1 Pseudotsuga menziesii
TGATTTAGCAGGAAGCAATCATGTGTAGCACTGAGTACAGCTGAAGCTGAGTATGTCACATCTTGTTCAGCTAGTTGTGAGGCAGTATGGATGAGGAAGCTACTGTCTGATTTATTTGATCTCTAGTTGGATGCTACTTGTATATATTGCGGCAACCAGAGTTGTGTGAAGTTGTCGGAGAGCCCGATGTTCCATGACAAGTCAAAGCATATCGATATCAAGTATCACTATATCAGGGATATGGTGCAAAAAGGAGCAGTGAAGCTCCAGTATGTTGCGACGGACGAACAGATAGTTGATGTGTTGACAAATCCATTAGCTAGAGTGAAGTTTGAGTACTTCAGGGAGAAGCTTGGTGTTCTCCAGATCGAGGTTCCCTCCAAAGGGAAGTGATGAGTCCATGAGCCATTCTGACATGGTGAGAGGATTGGTTCCTTCCATGGTCAAATGTAAGGGCTAAGCCATTCTGTCATGATGAGAGGATTGGTTCCTCTCATGTCAGATATGACTAAGCCATTCTAATGTGATTATAGGATTGGTTCCTACATGATCAGATATAAGTGTTGAATTCCATTCTTGGAATGGAGGCACCTGGTTAGTTACCAGGAATACTCAGTATGGTACTGAGGACCATTCTGATGTGACTGTAGTATTGGTTCCTACATGATCAGATGTAAGTGCAGATCCATTCTGATGTGATTGTAGGATTGTTTCCTACATGATCAGATGTAAGTGTAGATCCATTCTGAGGCGATTGTAGGATTGGTTCCTACATGATTAGATGTAAGTGCAGATCCCTTTCGACATGTAGGTAGGATTGGTTCCTCGCATGGTCGAATGTAAGTGCTGGGCCTTTCTGACATTGATTGTCAAATGTGAGTGTTGGGCCTTTCTGACAGGGTTGTGGGATGTGTTCCCACATGGTCAGATGTGAGTGTTGGGCATGCCTTTCTGATATGATTATAGGATTGGTTCCTACATGATCAGATGTAAGTGTTTGGAAGGGCATTCTGACTTAGGGTCAGATATAAGTGCTGGAAAAGGCCTACATGGAGGCTAGACATACAACCAGCATGAAAAGGGGCTAGCTCTGTAGAACTTCCTGTGATGAGAAGAATCAAGAGATAGCACCCGTGACGATGATCCAACAAAGATGTTCTAGAACTAGAGATGATCTAGATCCAGTGATGATCCAGATCCAGTGATGATGATCCAGATCCAGATGAAGATGACAAGGACTCGATGATGATCTAGATGATACAGAGAAGAATACTTGTGTTGATAAATTGTGTCAAGATAATACCTTCCTAGTTAAGAGGGAGTCTTGATGTAATTGTAACTTCAGAATGTATTCACTTGTATTTCTTATGTATTGTACCCCGATGTTTATTTTGGGAAGTGTTTGTAATGTAATTGAGTCATGTCATGCCCCAATGTTTCGATCGAGAGTTTCTATAATGTAAACAAGTCATGTCAAGTCATTGTGGGTAACCCTCCTATTGATCAAGGGTTAAATTCCCCAAAGTTGCGGGGCCCTAGGGTTGTTAGACTCACCTAGTGAAGTCGGCCCTAGTGAGTTATTGCCAAGTCGAGAATTAGTATAAATAGAGAGTGAGCCTCTCTATTTATCACACACTCACTCACACTCAGTTGTAGCGCATAGCTGAGGGAGAAGAAGCTGTTGGGGATAGAAAGAAAGAGGCTACTACTGTCGGGAGATCATCTTACTATTTTCAGTTTCACTTTTGGTGCTGATTCTATCTCTGAGGAAGTTGCGGGGTTTTCTCCATTTATGGTTTCCCCGAGGAAAAACACTGTGTTCATTGTCTCTTGTGTTTGATTGTTGTGCTTGTTATTCTCTCAGTTAAAGATCCTAATATAATTCTAGCTTAAATGTTAAAAATCTAATAGGCTACAATGCGTAGACTAGGAATAATGTACTCCATAGGAATGACTGCCTCTTTCCCATATACCAATTTGAATAGTGTTTGCCTCATCAATCTCTTGTAAGTGGTGCGATATTCCCACAATACTACAGGAATATTCAAGTCCCATTCATCATGGTTAGCATTACATACCTTTGTAAGTGCATGCTCCAATATCTTGTTGAAAGATTCTACTGTTCCATTTTCTTGCGGATGATATTGGGTACTTTTCTTGTGTTGCATCTGGAACTCCTCCGTCGATGCACTTACTGTGTGGTTGATGAAATGGCTACCCTGTTCACTCATCAATATCCTTCGGTATCTGAACCATGTCACAATATTATCAAATAGGAACCTTTTTGTTGTCACAGCAGTGCAATCCACGACGGGTGCGGCCTCTACCCACCTCATCAAGTAGTCTGTTGCTATGATTATGTACCACACACCACTTCTCTTCCCATCTGGGTTGATTGGACCCACAAAATACACAACCCATTTATCAAAAGGTTGCAAGGTTACTTGTGGTACTAGAGGCATCTCATCCCATCGTGATGGTTTTCTAGTGCGTTGACAGACATCGCAGCTCCACACATAATCTGTCGCATCATTATGTAAGGTAGGCCACTAGAGCCCCGCGCGAAGTACATTTCTCGAGGTAGCTCATCCTCTGCTGTGTCCTTCAGGAACTCATGAATGGGATTCCTCTAAAATATCTCCTTGTTCATGGTGTTGGATTCATCGCCTCAAAATATCATCTAAGCCAAGTTTGTATAACTATCCTGCAATTAACTGGAAATCCAAGGCCTTGACTACCAACTGCTTCTTCTAGCTTGTCAAGAAATATTCTGGCATGATTCCTGTTACTAAGAATTGTATTATTTGGTCATAATAATCATCTAGTACGTCAACTCTGAACAAATGTGCATCTAACATTCTCTCATCAATGTTTGTTGGTTCTTCGCCTATCTCAATCAGAGACAAATGATCATGGCTAGCATTCAAGCGACCCGGCTTCAAAATTATCTCAAAATCAAACTCCTAAAAGAGAAGTAGCAAACATCATATCTTCCCCCCAACACAAGCTTATTGACTAGGTATTTCAAAGTAGAATGGTCAGTAAACATCTTAAAATTACCACCTGAGAGGTAATGCTTGAATTTTTACAGTGCATACACCATCGCAAGACCTTCTCTCTCTATGGTTGTATAGTTTTTCTCAGCAAATGACAACTTTCAACTAGCGAAAGTGATCGGGTGATCAAGATATCCTTCACTTGGCTGTGTGAGCATTACACCCAGTGCGACAGAAGATGCATCAACACGAATATGGAACTCCTTGTTCCAATCTGGGAACACGAGTATTGGCGTCGAAGCCATCTTGTCCTTCACTATGTCGAAGTTTCCTTGACATTCTAGACTCCATACAAATGTAGCATCTTTCTTCAATAGTTTCTCCATAGGGGAAGTAATTGCAGCATATCCTTTGATGAATTTGCGATAATACCCAGTGTGCCCCAATGTCACCCTAAGCATCTTAGCATTTGTCAGCGATGGAAAGCTCAAAATGAGCGCTATATTCATAGGGTCAACCAACAATCCTTGCTTACACACAATGTGACCCAACAACATCCCAAACAGTGCACAGAAAATACACTTCTTGGATTTTAGCGTGATCTAATGTTGTCGACATCTTTCCAGCATCAATCGCAGGTTTTCCAGATGATCCTTAATTAGAATATACATTTTCTAATCATCCATATAAACTTGTAGGAACTTCTGAATGAAAGATTTGAATGCAGTGACAACAACCCGAGAAAATATTTCAGGTGCATTCTTCAACCCAAAAGGCATTAGTGTATATTGGAAGCAGCCCCTTTCAGTGACAAATGTCGTTTTATGTCGATCCTCTTTTGCAATTCTTATATGGTGATAACCAGAAAATCCATCTGTAAAAGAGTACATATCCTGACCCCCTAAGCCTTCGAGTACTTCATCTGTGAGTGGTGTCAAAAATGGATCATGCATACAGGAATCATTCAATTTTCTTAGGTCGACACATATTTGAACTTCACCAATTTTCTTGTCTTGGACCACCATAAAATTGATCCATTCTTATTATTCCATTCTGATTCCAGCATCCAACATCCAGTCGAGCTCAGCCTTGACTCTTTATTTGTATCATGGATTCAAGAGGTATGGCCTCTGTCTTACTAGTTTCACATCTTGCTTTAATGGAATCTTCATCTCTCCTAAAGCACCTAGTATCCCCTTGATTTCTGAGAACTTATTCAGAAATAGATATTGAAATTTGTGTAAGAGATCTGTGATCTTTGCCATGGTCTCTTCATCCCAGTAATCCCCAACACTGGCAAATTTTGGGTGTTCCTCCATCCCAATGTTAACTTTTCTAATTTTTAGTTGCTGATTCATGGGACCAGTTGGTACATCTGGTGCTATGACGTCCCTAATCCCTTCTATTTCCATAATATTGGTATTTCATAGCTCATCGTCGTCCTTAGGTTCTCCAGACACATTGTAAAATTCCATCATTGACTGCATGTGGCAATGCAAATGTGGATCCACTGGATATGAAACCAGCACTACTTTTAATACCACATCCCGGATGATCTAAAGTGCATTGTGGACATCGATATTGGCATCCATGAAACTAAAGGTATGAGGAAAGTAATCCATCAGCTCCTCCCAAGTGGTTATTTCTCTGTGCAACTCCATCAATATATACCATGACCTAGGAATTTCGTCCAAGGTGTGAATAAAGGCATAGAACCATTCATCATTTGATCGCGATGCCCACAAAGTCTGACATTCCATCAGGTGACCGTTTGGGTCATTCCGCCCATCATACTTCCCAATGTGATGAACTTCTATGTCACCAAAGCAAATTGGCATCAACCATAGACATTGTGCCCATCCACTAATCGTCTTCTTATGAGTCACCCACCAGCATGCTGGAGTAGCCTTTAGTGCTTCCTCCTATGGCAATAATCGTTGCAGTTCTGATACCTTCTCTTCAAACTCCATCAAGAATACAGACAACTCAGGTGTCACTTCATAAATTGGTAATTCAACAATCTTGATCGCAACATGGCACAACGACTACGTGATCATACCACACTTCCTGAATGACACCTCGTGTATGTGATTTTTCCAGTTTTCTAGCGCATCGTCAAAATCAGAATATGTGGAACTAGAGCTGCACCAACCGAGTTCTTCATCGGCATTTGGGTGGATGTAATATTCAAGAATGTTGTAAGCATGATCCCATCCCCTAAAAACTTCATCTTTCACTGGTTCAATATATCTTTGTCCTTTGTTTGGATCCATAGGAGCGACGACTCTGATGTCTTGATTCTCAAATCTGAGTCATCCGCTTCTTGAAGTTAATGACTTCCATACTATCGTTGGCCCATCTAATCCCCAACAATGTGGAATAGGAACCTCCACCATCAACAACTTCAATCACATCAAAATTGGCATAGGTTTTCATACATTCAACATCTACGACCAGGTTAGACACACGTCCGATCGGTTGTACCTTGGCCTGGTTATCCAAACGTAACTGCACAGGGACCAACCCAACGTTAGCCTCCCCATCTTCTTCCAAGTCTGCTTTGTTGGGTTATTTACATCTATTCCCGGATCCAGAATGACCGAATCGACTTCATAGTCCCCAATCTGAATGTTCATGTGCATCTCCTTGCCTGTCTTTTTCTTGTGTAGAGAGTTCATCGTAGATTTCTTCCCCTCCTTACCTGGGTGGTGCAACAAATTCTCAATCTCAGCCAGAGCATCAGGATCTCTTACCAATGACAAGCAACTCTCAAAGAAGTGTTGCAAGGTACCATGCTACTGCGATGGTCCTGAACCAAAAGCAGAGGGAATTTCATAGATAAGTTACTTACCAGGATTTCTTCTAATCGCATCTCGACCTCCAAAAAATTTCTCTTTTTCATTTACGATATCAAATCACACCTTCTTTTTCCCATCCAATCGAATCTGTGAGCGGGGCCCATCCTCTCCAGTCATCGCACCTTCATGGGTGACGATGGAAAGGTCAACATCCTCTATTTTGGGCTCTCTTGAGATCGTCACAACTATCGATCCTTGATTTTGGTTCATCAGTGGATTCTGATTTATTAGCGGGTTCATTGGTTGATTCACAATCTAAATCTAAAGTGGAATTTTATTCTAAACCATGTTCTGCAACTGATTCTATTTTTGTAGTTGATTTTGATTTTGCAACTGGTTCTGACTCTACAACTGAGGAACGTTCCTGGCCTGCCATCTTGCGATTAGCTATAGGAAGTTCTCAACTGTATGATCAATTACAATGCAGTATGTACATGAACACTACAGTTGTGGTCAATATCTATGGTAATTTCCAAATAACCCACAATTGTAACACTGGATAGGTCTGCGACCTCGTTCTCCTCCTCTTCCGAAGCCTCCTTCTCTTCCTCAGAATCCTCTATGGAATCTTCCTTGTTGCTAGTACTGTGGCTGAGACAATTGTTGTGGTGGGGGATTCGGTTGTTGTTGAACCTATTATGCTACTTGAACATACTGTGGTTGCGGTTGAGCCATCACCATTTGATTATACTGCAGTTGAGGTGTGAACTGTGGCTATGATGCAAACTGTGGTTGCAGTTGTGATGGTATAAATTACATCTGTGGCAGTGGTGTATACTGCAGTTCAGTTCAATAGTTTAACACCTGAGGCTACAACTGTGGTTATCATACTACAACATGATCTTCACCCTTTACAACGTATGAGTTGTATGTCCTTTCCTGAAGTAGGTCATATGCACGATAGTCTTTATCTTCATGCCCCATAGATTGACAAAATGAACAATATAGGTTTGTTGGATTCGACACCATCTTCTGCATGTAGCTACATTCTTTGTGTTGGTGCCCATAGACTTTACATATGCGACACCATGGTACGTTTATGCAACTCAATGGGTTCGGTGCCCCAAATAGCAGATAATTTAGGAATTCAGGGCAAGTATCTTTACTGTGTCCATCTACGTGACAACGAGTGCACCAAAGGTCTTCCTGATTCTCTTTCCCTTTATTAATTTCTTGCAACCGAAGCAAATAGTTCGCTAGCTGTTCCTGAATTTGGTTCATACCAGCTGCATTCTCCCCAACAAGTGAATCTTCTAACTTCATTGTGATATCTAGAGATTTTCTCTGTGTCATGATCTTCTGCTGCATCAGTGGTTGTCGGATATGAGGTACAAATGTTGCAATAAACAATTCTTTGTGTTGAACATCACTCATATTGAAAATGACTCCCTCCATCCATGTCTTAAATCTTTGATCAAAGTCCCAAACGGTCTCATTAAGAAATTGCTTAATCTCTTTTTACTCAGTAATATATTGTGCTTCATATTTTGGTTTCCAAAATTCATCAATTAGTCCTCTCCTGACTTCATCCAATGTTTTTGCAGGGGTCCCTGTAGGAACTTGTATAAATTTCATGTACCAATCCAATGTACGACACCGAAGAGTAGTCACCAATTGGCCTTTCTTAACGTCATCATTCATGGCCTACCTGACAGTCCCCACTGCCTCACATAGAAACCAATACTACTCGGGATCGTCAATCCTATTTCCATGGAATAAAGGTAACTTTGTATCATCACCTGCCATTCTAGGCCTTCTTCCTGCAAATGATGATATACTACTTGAACGTTGTTGGCACGTTGAGTACATGGAACTTGTGTTTCTTCCTGAATATGGAGTAGTTCGTGGAGGCGTGGGTACGTTGCTGCTGGGGTTTGATCTCACTGCTATTCTGGGTGTAGTATGGGTCTATTCATCCTCTTCATCACTGTAGGGTTGCTTCATCTTGTGTGCTATTCCTTCATGGTCTTGCATTTCAATCGCAACAGGACCTTCCCCTATCCTCTGCCTCTTCTCCTGTCAAAACCTTTTTCCTCCCCTCATAAGACCACTTTCTTCCTTGGCTTCCCTCACAATATCATCAAAACTTGCACCCATCTACCCCTTATCTTCCCATTCATCTCCCCCCTTTCGTCGTGGTATCCGTCGCCTCTGCACAACGGATTTCTACTACTCGAGGTGCATCTTCAGTATACCCTTTTCACAAACAAGCATCTTAATTGACAATTATAGAGACAAGAACCTACCTCTGGGTCCGTTGAAAAATTCCCTTTTTTCTTCGGTGTAGGACTTGGTAGTGTAGAATGATTTAGTGTTATATCACTCTAGGATACTATCCAACCAGACCTCAACAACTCATAATGCTTTGTTGTCATTTTCCTGCAGCTCCAGGATCAACTCAGGGGTCCAGGATGTTAGCTCTCCTCCTTGGAAATTTGTCTTCTTGTAAGTGAACCGCACCAACCACTCGTACAATATGATGGGAAACTCACAGAAAAATTACTCGTGAGGACCGTCATGTATGTATCTCTCCAACCACTTGTCTATCGTCAGTCCATGGTTTTGATTTTCTGCTTCAACAAATTCTCATAGCTTATGATCAAATGAATAAATAATTTTTGGTAGTGTCAGATGTGACATATCCTCCTCTCAGTCGCAACAAGGCCCCAACAATGAAACCATTTGTTGGTGCAAACCCAACCAACAAAACCCATTCAATAGGGGTTCCCACTCTGTCAATGCTCAACTTGCCGCGATCTCCCTAAGCACCGGCCCAAACAAATTTTACCCTGTCCAGCAACACCCGTGAAGTGAATGAATTCTCACCCAATATGTTCAAGGAAGGGCTGAAGGAACCAATTTTTCACATAACAGAAGAGGACTATGGGCATCAACAATTCATCAACTTATCTACCAGATCTGACCAATTAATTAATCATATCGCATCATTCATTCATAATAGAAATAGCCACACTGATGCGCAAATAGATCTAAGAAGATAACATTACTCATAAGAAATAAACATCACATCATAGATCCATGTCTCACACATTCACCATTAGATTCACACAAAATAGAAAGACAGAAAGAGACAAAAAGATAAAATTATTTTAGATCAACCTTCACCTTCTCATATTAATTATGCACAATCAATCACAGATCCAAAACAGATAGGAATTCAATTGAGTCTCAAGCTCTCAATTTTAATTCTCTGGTATCTCGGTTGATTCCTTTCACATTTACAATTCTTATTTTATTTATAAGCACTGTGCCTTTACATTCATGGTCCACTTCTAACTAATTCTTAATCAATTCTTAACTGAATCTACAAAATAATGGCCAATATCCGCAAGATATGGTCCAAAAGTACAAAAAGTGACATAAAATATTCAAAATAGTCTATCTTCTACCTTGCGCGCCATCTTTCACTTGCGTAGCATCCTTGATGTTGCGTAATTGAGTTATCCCAAAACCCCTGCCAACACCAAATCTTTATTATCAACGGAAATATAGAAAGAAATTACATCTTCAACCATTCAGCACCTTTAAAACAAAAAACTAGCTTCCTCTACTTGATCCAACCAGCAATTGGCATGGTGTCAAACTTTGACAAAGTCTAGAACTTCGACTACTTTGATTAATTCGACTGCTACGACAGGTTCAAAATCAGCTTCGACAAGTCCAAACCTTGACACAAACGACCTTGACAACCTCAACAAGTTTCGCACTCAACATACAGCATATTGACATGCCTTGTCGACACCGACAACTGTTGAACATCAACATATTATCTCTCTGTATTCCAATCGTTTGCGATGGTTGAACTTTCAAACCGTTATAGCTCCTCTTATAACTCAATGTAATGGGTAGTCACCCAAGTGTCTCATCATTCTATATAAACATGTAGATTATTGCAATAATCAACCAACCTTCATGGAGAATAATTAATAATATAAATTGGTTCGAATTCTTGCATATTGTCTATGGGCATACTTTATGTCGATATAATGTATTTCCTACTTTACTTGTTCTTTTTCTAAGCTTCCTCCATAACAGTGCTTGACTCATTCACTTGACTGTTGTTCTTAGCGTGCACCTGGGCATGACCTAGATCATTGGTATCAGAGCTTGATCTTATCCGTAGCTTAAATTACATCAGCACTTCCATTGAAGTTATTTAACTTATTCATGTTCAAACACACTCACAAAATCAGCAACATAAGCAGGAACTTCCGTCGAATTCAGAAAATATGGCCGAAGGAGCAGATAATAGACATGCAAATGATGAGATAGAGAAACTCATAAAAAGATCACTAGCTCACCAGGAGACCGAAATTTTCTCCCAGTTCAGTGAGATTCTCATGTGATTCGCTTCGAAATCTGGGGAATCCTCTACGCGGCATCATTTCGATAAAATTACACCCTTCAAAGTGTAAATGAATCTGGACATACCAAATCTTGAAGGAAATATTGATGCAGAATTCGTCGATAATTGGATACAACAACTAGAATCATACTACTCCATGAATCAACTCTCTGAAGCAGAAAACATCAACATTGCATCCTTAAATATGTCGACCTACGTACACTGCTAGTGGGAGAATTTATTCTCAAAAATGGAAAAAGAAGGTGACCCCATAGACACATGAGTAATTTTTTCAAATGCATCCGAAAGGAGTTATACCTGCCCAAGTATCTTGAACAGCAGTATAAGAAGTGGCAACAACTAAGGAAATGCAAAGACCAATCCGTAGAGAGTTACACCGATGAGTATTATCAACTCATGGCTAGAATTGGCGCCCAAGAAGAATAAAAATTGATTGTCCTAAAGTACATCAGTGGTTTATCCCCATACATTCAACAAGAGATGGATTTTCTAACCGTCAATACACTTGTGGATGCATTTCATTATGCCACCAAGCTTGAAGCTAAGCAAAAAGGAAAAGCACATTTCATGAATAATCCAACAAGTCGAACATCTGAAAATAAGTCATCGCTTGACTTTTACAAGTCAAAGAACCCTTCTTAGCTGACTCTGCCAAAGCTCGATCATCAAAATAAGATCTTTCATAAATACAGGAGGAATCACAGCAAACAATCTCCTTGACGGAAAATGGTGTGATTATCACAATTCAGCATCGCATGATACGTTAGAATGCAAAGCTTGGAAGACATTTTTGGCAAAATTGTTGACCCCCAACTTGTTTGACAAAACCTTGGTAGAATCTAATCCATATGCATCAAACATATTAGCTTCAAACTCAACCACTCTGACAGCCTTGACTATCATCGACGAGGGGGAACGAGATCACCTGTTCCATACAAGGATATGGGTTCAAAAAAATCCATTACATATCATTGTGGATAATGGTATCCAAAAGAACTTTGTTTCTAAAGATCTTGTGAAGAAATTCAGTCTTGTCACCATTCCATATCCTCGGCCTTACAATATCAGTTTGATAAAGGATGGACAGGAGCTAAGGATCACATGCCAATGTAGACTCACCTACTTCATTAATCCTTTTGAAGATGAAGTACTATGTGACATGGCATCACTTTCCGTAGGTGACACCTTGTTTGGGAAACCTTACCTATGGGATTGACACGATACATACCAGTCATGAACTCATAAGGTGATTGTCAAAATTTAGAATCAATGGTATGCCATACCAAAGTGACAACCCACATCAATGGTTGCTATGATAACTTCCAAACAAATAAAGAAGCTTATCAACCATGCCCAGAAGTTTGGATTAATTATGATAAAGCCTCAGCATTCTAGAAAGACTATAGAGAGCTCAGCAACTCAAGTGGATTAATTACCTGCAACAATTTCAGTTGGTAATTAAGTATCAGAAAGGAAAATCCAATTCCACAACCGATTGTATCAGCCGACCACCCATTACTCTACCGTCTACAGTGATGAGTATGCAGGGTTACAACACCACTACTTTTCCACAATTGTATTCTGTAGACTGTGAATTCTTTGCAATTTATCAATAGCTTCAGAATGGCATGATGTTTAATACTGACTAATTTATGAAGGACGCCTTGCTATACAATCTTAGACATCTTTGTGTACCAACCACTGAGCACCAAAAAAAAGCTCAATTGGGGCGTGCAGTATAGCAAGACTGTAGGACATATTGGAGTCGCAAAAACATTTTTTATCCTCTAGAAGTATTTTTATTGTCCTTCACTTAAATCTGACGTCAACAAGTACATTCAATCATGCATGGTTTGTTCCATTGCTAAACCGTTGAATCGACAACAAGAACTGTACACACCCCTTCCAGTTCCTAGTCGACCATGGGAATCTAGTTCTATTGAATACTTGATGGGATATCCTACTTCCAAACATCAGCATGATACGATCTTAGTAGTAGTCGAAAGATTTTCCAATATGGCTATACTTATACCATGCAAGAATACTACAACATCACAACAGGATGCTCAGCTCTTCATTGAACATGTGTGGAAATATTATGGCCTCCCAATGACCATTTTTTCTGACAGAGATGCTAGATTTGTCATCACCTTTTTGCAAACTCTCTAGCAATAGCTCGACACAAGACTTTCTTTGTCCACATCTTTCCATATGTAGAAAAACAGCTTTTCATGTACAACAACAAGCATCGTGGAACATGGGATGACAACCTTCCATACATACAACATAGTTATAATCGTTCTCAACATAGTTCTATGCGAAAGATTCCATTTGAGATCTGTTATGGATTCTAACCCTCAGTTCCCATCGACTTGATCAGTTCCTCAACACAGTCAAATGACACCGACTTCAAAGTATGAGAAGTTTAGAAAGCATTGAAGTTCAAAGATCAAATCTACAACATCCAGAAGAAAGCATAAGAAATGTTGCACTGAGAAAATACAAAAGATAAGGCCTGACACAACAAGCATCATATTCCTCATTCATTCCAAACTGGATATTAGGTCTGGTTACATCTAAAGAAGGATCGCTTCAATGGTCCATACAGAAAGTTGACTTGAGTGAAAAGCTTCTTGCACCAGAAGTATATTGTCATAAATCTTCCTTCCAACATGTTGACATAGATCTATCGACAGGGGTTCAGTCACTGTAGACAACCATAACACAGTGATCTCCCTCAGAATCATCCCAGAAAGGTTTTACCCTATCCAGCAACACCTGTAGAGCAGATGAAGTATCACTCGAGATGTTCGAGGGAGAACTGTCATGTCACATGCCCCAATTTTGCAAAAACAATATTATTTTATTCGATTTTATTCAAAGACAATATGTTAAATTTTATGCTAAGTTTCAAGTGATGACTCAGCAAAGTCAAGGATATTAAATGTAATTATGAATATTTTAATTATAAATAAATGAAAGTGGAGACAACTGCTTAGGAGAGCTATTAAAAGAGTGTTTACTGGTCAAGTTGGTGGAGGAAACTAGGTGGGGAGAAAACATACATGTGGCAGCATCCTCAAACCACTTTCAACTGTTGTAGGTGGAAACCTCCCTACATTTGGGGTAATGATCCCCCAATAAAGTGGGATTAGAGTAGGTGGCTCAATTAATGACAACTGACCCAAAAGACCTAGGAAATCTTTATAAAAATTCCCATTGAAGAGAGCTCAAGCTGCTCATTCTAGAGAGTGATCATTCAGGTGAATGTACTTCAAAGAAATTCAATGGCAAGGGAATTTGTGGAAAGATTTTGAGGGGTTAACTGCTAAGTGATCTAGTGCAACTTTTTAGCTAAAGGATCTTACTATTGAGTGTAGATTTATTACTGAGTCAGTGGACTAGTTTATTGTTTGCTTGCTCCACCAGTTCTCAGCCAAGGAGACCAGGAACAGGCTCGGGGGTCCTGAGGAAGCGTTGTTTGGGCTCTCTCCAGGAGTTGGTAGGGAGGAACAGCCTCCTAGCGATGTTGTTATCTAGCTTAATCAGGTTCTACAATCTTTTGGTTTTACTGTGGTAAATGGTTAAAAGTGAATCTGATTGTTATCTAAATGTTAAATATTTAGTTGCAAAATATTAGAGTTAGCAATATTTTAGATATTTGAAAGAATGAATTTGAAAAGATGAAAAATAATTCTAACCTGTGTTTTTCCACATCTAGAAGGACCGGACCGTACTCCAGCATAGGCAGAGTGTTTAAAAGTAGATGAAGGAAATGATAAGAGACTGAAATGGTTAGATGTGTCATGCATTTTACAATAGCAATGATTTATATCAGTATATAGATTATCATTGAAAAGAACAATAACCTGATTATCTATGTTTTTGTTCTACAAACTGAAGTATGTAAATATATTAGGAATAGTAGTAGCTTAGTATAGGTATAAGGATTATTATTAGGTTAAGAAACTACCATAGTAGATAAATGAAGTATACTTTATATTCAAGTGCATGAGATTAAACTGTGTTAAGTTATCGATATTTACCTTTGTGTTTTTATTTAATAACCAATTAGAATGCAGTAGAAAAGATACAGTAAACTACTTTATTACACTCAGATAAACAGAGAAATAACTATAAATACTTAGTTTATTTATTTATACTGTTAACCAAACCAAGACAACAGTTATGATAAATAAGAAGGGTTTTATAAAAAGTATTATTCATTTATGAAGAACAAACTAGTTACTAATTTTCATGTTTACGAATAACTCTAATACAATCCTTGCTAACATTTCGGTAAAACAATAATAACAGGAGTATAACTAACTTTAACATTACATATCTATGTAAGAACTGTTCCGCAAATGTTAACAGTTTTATACCTGTAAGAGTAACAACAAGGTCGAAACCCTTCATAAATTTCTTTATTTTAATAACAGAAAGACAGTAAGCTATAATTCTATTAATTGAACTATTGTAGACTGGATACAGTCTTCATAACAAATACTTATATACAGAGGTAAATTTAAGAAATCTCTTCTGTACAGATAATCATATTAACTTAACAATATTTGTTTACAAGTAACAGAACCTACTTAAACAATTGACAGAATTATTTAAAACAAGGGTTTCATTCAGGAAACCCTAGCTCGAAAATCATGATCCATTAAGCAAAACAACTTATACCATGACTGAATGACAGTCCTAAAACTATTAACAATAGTCAATGCAAATAATAAACAGCACATTTTATTATACAATCGAATAGGGTAAAAACCCTAGGTGTTCAGAGTCACGATAATAACATTAATATAAACTGAGATGAGCTCGAAGGAAAATCCCTTTTGCTTTAAAAACCCTATATTGCTTAGCAGGCCAAAAGGCTTAAAATTTAATTAAAGTACAAAAACGAGCTCTGAGCAGGTGTTACCATATTGTGACATGGGCTTAATAAACGAAACTAACAGACTGAGTATCAAACATACATTATTATAAAATCTATTTAACACAAGAAGAGAACATTACAAGTCATGGCATTGAGCTAGAGTCACCCTGCTGAAAGCAAGGATTTAAAATAAAAAAACGAAACTATTAAACTGAAGGACAATAACCCAAGACTGGGAAAGATCAGGCCGTAACTTCTCCCAACTGCAAAATTTCCCCTAAGGTCTGAACAAGTAGGGAGAGCCATTTTTATAACCAGGGCTTACCCGTTTCCTGAACACTGGCCCTTTTGAGAAGTAGTTACTGTCGAAGGTTAAGGAAAACTGTCCCTACAAAAATGCAAACCAAAATATAATTTAAAACATGTATATAGAACTGAAACTATAGTTTATGTTTATTTTTTAACTTCTTAAAGGTGATGCATACCTGCAACGTTGGAAACTGAGGTCAAGAAGAAGGCAGACCAACACCATGAGCACAGCAACCATCGCGTTCACCTGAGAAGGGGCAGCTAAGTTTGAGTTTTCAACTACATCGACAACTAGAGCAAGAGCAAGCCAAGGTAGTGGATAAACTTGACTTTCAAACTATAACTATCAACTGTGTAAAACAACCCTCATGCACGGCAAGGTGTTTGAAAAATCGACTCGTTCACAAGCTATGGCTTTACAACTCTCACCCTAAGCAACGGTTCTTCAAAATAAAAATACACAAATAGTGAAGCTAGAGGTGAGCAACTGCGAGCCCTCATGGCCGCAGTGAACCCAACCATGCAAATGCCAAAACCCTCGCTGAACAATGAAGGATAGGGTTGCAAAGTAAAGTTTATAAATCACGATTTGCATGGCGAGAAGAGCTCCACGTATACACAAATATTTTCACCTCACAGTCGGTTCTTTTGTATAGTCACCACTGCAATCAGTCGAACCAAATAATTGATGAATCAATTACTTTGTGCATGTAATGATATTGTAATATAACATAAAGTCAATATCATATCATTCCAAATGAAGTCAAGTCTTGATGATGATTAAGAAGTATATCATCGTTTAACCGTTGTGAAACCACGAAATCGACTTTGGTAAGTACCCTTTTTATTTATGATTTCGATGCTATGTTAGCAAAGATCTTATAACCTTTTATAATCCAACTTATAAGAAAAGATCAAGAGGATAGTAGAAGCTTGAACAAGCTTGATAATGTCTTTATTAACTTGGTCTTATAATCATGAACAATGATTGTTAAACTATAAGAATTAGGTTTAAAATAATAAGGTGTATATAGATATAGTAATATTTATACACAGGAATAACTCCTACTCTTGAAGGGGATCTATAGTACTAGATGTAGGATATAAAACCTACAAGTACACGATCTTTGAACACCATAATATTTACCAAGTTCTAAGTCAAATTGAATCAAGGTTAAGTTAGAATTTCGAGTTTAGGATAATAAAGTATCTAGGATGTTATTGCACTACTTTTACAATTAAGTAGATAGTAGGGTAAGGTGAAGTTATCGCATGATGTTAGTCATAAAGAAAATGGGATTTCCAATCACGATCTTGATGATTTTTATGTAGAGGATATCTCATAAATTATAAGCGATGTTAAGCTGATAATTTTACCATGTTGAGTCCTAATTGAAACAGAGTTGAAAAGAATACAATAGGCTTGTGTTTTGAAAGACTTAGGTCTATTTGTATAATGATAAGTAGCACTTTAATTATTATAATGATAATAGCAATAGACTCTTATTCCCAAGGAAGAGTTATGAAATATTATCATGAGCTCTTTTAAGAACTAGAAATCAGTTAGAGTAAAGTTAGAAGGATATTTTTATCTATCTTAAAGATCTTACTGTTAAGAGACAAACAGTAGGGTGACATTAATAACCTCTACGATACAAATATTAAGTAAAATAATATTGTGTATCAAGTAAAAGAAACATTACTTTACCTTGCTGAATCTTGAGTTTTCTAAGCAGAACTTTTACTCTAGCAGTATATTCTATGTGAAAAGAAATATATCTGATTTATCGCCTTAATAAACTTTTACTGGGTCAAAAATTACCTATCAAGCCTATAAAGATCTAGAAATCCAGATACGTTAGCAATCGCTAAGTAAGCCCCAGCTATAAAATGACTCCTCACCTACTTGACATTCAAACTATTAGTAGAGCTAAATAATTGAATGCAGATTACTTACATCACATATCAAAACTTAAAACAGTATTAATCTATATGTGTTAAAGTTAAATGGTTACTTTTATCTGTCTGTTTCATATCTTATCTAACTGCAACTGTAAGCATTTTATGTTATCTCAAAATTTTAAATTTTTGTGAAAATTTGGGGTTTTGACGTGTCAGAACCAAGTTTCTACAGTAAGAAGGAGAATCGCACATCTACTGTCAACTTATCGCAACATCAATTAGAAGATCCAATCATTAGGTTTGTACATTAACATATTCATATTGACATTCATTGGATCATATCAACATACTTAGATCGCAGAACAAATATTAATGCATAAACACATATACCAATATACCATCATTAATATTAGGAAAGCATCGCATCATACAAAGATAAACATCATAATGCAATATCCATTCACATCACGTTGCAAAAAACAGGAACACGGGAATATGTAAGAAGACACAGTGTTTCTCTCAATTCTCCGTCATGTCATATTAACTCTGCATGAAAACACATGTTCCCAAAACTAGTTCTTCAGTTCAGATATTGCATCAATTACAAATCGCTTAACAGATTCAATATCAAAAGGAAGATATAATATTGATTTCAAAGAAAAATAACAACCCCAAAAATCTCTCCCTCTAAGAACTCTTCAACATTACAATCCTAGATCTATTTATACGCTTGTGCCTTTACATCGGTGGTCCACTTAAGTCAACTTCCTAACTACTTGGACAAAAATATACAAAATAATAACCAAAATATCCAAAATGTGGTTAATCTTCCTTGTGCGCCATCCTCTGCCTTATGCGTCATATTCAACCTTGCACAACATCCACAATGTTGCGCAATTAACTACCCTCAAAACTTCCTTCTAGCAGGCCCCCAACACAATCTTGTGGCTCCACCTCGAGCCACATCAGCTGGAAATGGTGTAACCGTTGATATTGATCTTAAAATATTCATACTATTGGGTGACCTCTTCAACCTGTTCCTTGGCCTTCCCATGGATTTCTCAGCATTATGTCACTTTGCACTCTAATGGATGCTTATCAATATTTGCAGTGATATCACTTCAGCCATCCTAGACAACTTGCAGTAGCGAAACCTATTTCATTGAGAGTTGTACTCCAATGTCCTAGAATTCATCCAACTGTGTCATGTGCCTCTGGTGACACTCCCTTTCCTTTGCAACCCACTGCTATAAGTTTTTCGGCTCTACTTCCTTCATGATCTACACAATTGGGGGCATCACTTTGAGCGATGTCCTCAATGTGGCTAGTTGTCCCTCGGCTTCCTGCAACTACGTGGTGATTTGCTCCAACTACTCATCTTCGACTACACCTTCCTAAAACTATGTAGTCATGTATGTGACTTGTTTTGCTTCTTTCTCCATCTTTTCCATCTACATCACCAAGTCTTCAATAGTGCTTTTTAATTCTGCAACCTACTCTGGTGGTGTTCTTGCATTCACCATCGCATGCCGATATTCATTGTCACACTTAAGTTGTGCAATCACGGCTCCAATTTGTTGCACATTCGCCTCAGCATCCATGTCTACAGTGATTTTTGGTACTTCTTGGAAGGCAACAAAAAATGCCTACTCTAAGTGCACTCTGTTGTCTGGCATAGTTGTGCTTTCTCCAGCATCAATCGATCTTGCTCCTTGTTTATTTCTTCAATCTCCTTCCTTGCTTCTACTTCTTTTTCCTGTGACCTCAAAAGGTGGTCACCAATAACTTGCTCTCTATCTACCAATTCCTGACTTGCAAAACTCTACAACTGGACCAATGTTTGGCTTGACATTTCATTCATGGCCAAGGAGAGGTTCAGAAACTATTGGAGTGAGGCGTTGACATTCTCATTGTTGGTCTCGATCACATGCAGAAGAATCTTAACATTCCCAACTCACTTCCCAGTGTTGATCACACCAACCTTCTACAAAATATTAGCTTCTAGCATGCTTTTCAAAACTACATCGATCAAAGAATTGAGGTGAGTGTTTACCTCACCAAAACCATTAGTCGCTTGCTTCTTCAGTTGCTCTAACGCTGCATTAGTTGCATTTGTGATAGCCGCAATAATATGGCTCACTTGTTCCTCAGTCACTAGTGTTGTGTTGCTAGCTGTACCTTGCTCTTGTCGCCTCTTCATTCGAGATTCCTCAAATATCCACCCTGCCTCTGAGTCAATTGGGGTTCTTGTTGATGCTTCATCTGACTCATTCTCACTCTGTGGGTCTGGCACAGGATCCACCAGAGCATAGACTGGGGGACCCGTAGACACTTCCTCTACACTAACGGGTTCTCATCACTCCACAGGCTAGTCATCCATAATGGAATCTAGATCTGCATTAGAAATTTTGTAAAGAGTGGGAAACCACTGTTTATCTGGGTCTCTTCATGCCTGACATGAATGGCATGTGGCCCTATTGCAAATAGAACAACGCATTGATATTTTACCACTGCCTCTTCTGATAAGCATTGGGATCTGTATGGATGCAACCTAAGATGCTTCCCAATACAGCCAAAATTATATTGAGGAGTCCTTGAGATGTTCCGCCTCCTTAACATACCAGAGGTTCTGATAGCACGCTCCTTTGAAAACCTTGGAAACTTTGACGTCCATGCCTTGGTAGTATTCAGGCTCCATCCAACCAACTAGCACAATCAGAATGAGAAACCAACTATAAGTGAATGGTCACTACCCCTCCTGTACTACTAGCACATCATCTACTAACTAGCTAATCAAGAACAAAGACTAGTTCATCTGCACACCCTATGCGCACTGCTCAGCACACGCTATGACCCCAGAAGTGCACTGGTTGGGTCGGTTCTTTCTTACTACCTTGCTAGTCAGAATCTTAGTTGTGATGCGAACAGCCTGCTCATTGATTATGTCAACCACATATGAACGACCTTCAAACTGCAAGTTATACCTATTCTTCAACTTCACCGCCAGTATTTTATCATTGTCCTTCCCCCATAAATGTTGTGATGGGTCCGGCCCCTCCTTGGAAATCCCTGTGATTTGTGAAATTAATTTGACGACGACTCGTACCAGCTGGTCCATCCATAGTTAGCCTCCACGAAAACATGCTAATAGTTGCTTCATGCATGCATTGGATTCCACCAACCTTCTAAAATGTTCAATGTTGATGAGGCCTAACAACCCCGATATTTCCATTCCTCGTGCCCAGTCATGTGGAGTGCACTCTACTGGGCCACTGCCTACCTATTCCACTGGTACAATTGGCTCTGTGATGATCTTAGTTGATGATAGCAGGTTGTTATATTCATACATCATTATCATAATGGACGACACGATGTCCATGGTGCATTGCATGCCCTGCGGTATCACCGGCATCCTAAGCGGGTACCTCTAGTTCTTTGTTATTTTGCACGCCTTTGTATCAGGTTATCATGGAGGAACATAGCCAAGGATATCCGTAGTGGACACCCCAATACTTTTCGTGGAGTCCTCAGCTCCTGATGTTGATGATCTCGTCTGCGTGACCGCCTCTTCTTGTGCCCATGCGGAAGTTTTGGTTGATCGTTTCTTCTGTATTAGTGATTTGGGTCACTGCGGCGCCCCTCTCTTCTTCTTTGGAATTGATGACAAACCCACTAGCATGTTGGATGCTTCTTTCTCAACGGGAACCCCTACAATCAGCGAGTCTCTCCCACACAAAATTCCTATTAGTATCTATTCACTCGGCATTCTTCACAAGCGCCCACAATTTCACGACACATCACCTTACTCTTACTCTACTCTATAACTTAGTTGCACAATGCAACACAACACACCACAACAACTCTGCAACAAGTTTGACAACTCAATCTTCACAATGGTGAATTCAAACAACGTCTTACCCCTTCTTATAGCGCTGAGTCAATCATGTGAACAATCTATTAATCATTACGACCAAATCCTGCATTAATCATTTGAATCTGCCACCAATCCTCCCAATCTAATGGTCAGATCTACCATTAATGCACATCTCGTCCAAGAGCACCATCAGTTAACTGGTTTAATTGTTGTATTTATTGTTGAATTGAATCTTTTGCGGCCTTGTGGCCATCACAACATGACTCCCTAACTACAACATTGACTCCTCTACTTGTGCATCCCCTTTATGTCGGTGCACATTCCTCATAATGACCATCTCATGCAAAAAAAAAGGTTTTTTTTCATGCGCAGTGCCTCAAGCATCGCGCAACACCAGGCACGTCCTATAGGGCTTCATTCCGCTACCATTCACCAACTTAGGCAACATCACACCATCTAACTATTGCAGTTGTATTGCGCCTCCCGTGGTAATGGAATTGATAACATACGGACCTAGCCAATGCATCTACAACTTACCTGGATGTTTGGTGAACTTGTTGTCATACATCAGCACCAAGTCTCCTTGCTGAAAGTGTTTGTTCTTGATATGTCGATCATTCCAAGCTTTCTATTGATCCTTCTCAACGTTCTAATGAAAACCTGCAACAAAGGGGTCTTCCTCTAGCTGCACCAGCTGAGCTAGGCATTCTTCTAATGCTCTTTCATTGTCCATTCCTATCACTGCTGCAATGCACAAACTTGGAACAATGTACTCTATTAGAATTATTGCCTCCTTCCAATACACCAAATTGAATGGTGTTTGTCCTATCAATCTTTTGCAAGTGGTGCGATATGCCCACAAGACTATTGGAATCTTCAAATCCCAGTCATCACGGTTTGCATTACATAACTTTGTGAGCGCATTCTCCAACACCTTTTTGAATGCCTCAACTCTCCCATTTGCGTGTGGATTATAAGGGGTACTCTTATTATGTTGCATCTGAAGCTCCTTTGTTAACGCATTGATAGTGCAGTTGATAAAGTGACTCCCTTGATCGCTCATCAATATCTTTGGACAGCCAAACTGGGTAACAAAATTGTCAAATAGGAACCTCGATGTTGTTGTAGTAGTTTGATCTACAACTGGTGCGGCCTCTTCCCATCTTGTTAGATAATCTATTGTTGTAATAATATATCGCGTACCGGTTCTCTTCCCAGGTGGGTTGATTGGTCCCACAAAGTCCACTTCCCATTTTTCAAATGGTTGCAACATCACCTAAGGTACTAGCGGCATCTCATCCCTTCATGAGGGCTTAACAAATGCCACATGTCCTTGCATAGTTCATTGCATCCCCATTAACAGTTGGCCCCCAAATCCCTACGCGGAGCACCTTCCTGGAAGTAGCATGACCTCCATAGTGTCCACCTGCAAATCCCACATGTGCTGCTTCCAATACCTGCCCATGTTCATGCAGTAGAACACGTCACCATAGGATCTCATCTGGTCACAGCTTATAGAGTTCTCCAACAATCAACTAGAAATACGTGGCTCGAACAACCAAATACTTCTTAAGACTTGTATAAGCCCTTCTAGTGTCATTCCCATCGACAAAAGATGAACTATTTTCTCATAGTAGTCGTCAACCATCTCTACTCTAAATAGTTGTGCATATGGTAACCCATCTTCAATGTTCATCGGTTCTTCACCTGTCTCGATTTGCGATAAGTGGTCTGGGCCTGCATTCAAGCGACCCGGTTTCACAATTATCTCAAAATCAAAATCTTCGAAGAGAAGTAGACACCGACATATATTTCCCCCCAACACAGACTTATTCACCAGGTATTTCAAAGTAGAGTCATCATGAACATATTGAAATGACCTCCCAAGAGGTAGTGTCGAAACTTTTGTAGTGCATACACCATTGCCAACCCTTCCCTCTTTGTCATAGTATGATTCTTCTCTGTAGACGACAGCTTCTGGCTAGAGAAAGAAATTGGGTGATTTTTGTTCAGGATAAATCACCCTTGTAACCTAGGGTCTGGGGTTACCAACTTACTACTAACTTGCAGACAATCTGCTTTTTATAGGGAATGGAAAGAGAATAGGAAGAAAATCTTGACTTACCCGATTAGCAACGGTTGATCCAAGCTTGATCTTCTCTCGCTCCACTTCTTTCCAAAGCTTCTAGGAATGTACTTCTCCACCTACACAGAGCAAATCCTTCAATTAATATCTCATGCATATATATATTAAAGGTTAGAGGACAATCATATAGATAACATAATCAAACATATTCATTAAACCAATATACATGAAATAAACTCAATACAAGATTCAAAGAAGAATTCTCTTTATTAACAAGCGGTGAATGAGATAAGAGTACAACCCAGCTTCTGACACAAGGACTCCTCTGCAACCAAAGGACTCTGAGTTTTGTTGCTCCAAGACTTTGAAGGTATACCACTAGCATAACTTTGCTCTCCAAAATTGATTGATTATCCCCCGGCCCAAGGCCTCTATTTATACTTTGGGAAATAGAGTGGTTTTGAAGGTTGGGATGATTGAGATGGTTGGGATAGTTATGGATTAGGCCCCAACTAAATTCATCTAATCTCGATTTATATTTTTTAATGTCGAATTAAGGTATATGTGGGTATTAATATAGGCAACTCACGTATGATACGTGAGTTGCTCAAAGGGAACTCGCGTATGCAAGTATACGCGAGTTGCAATGCAAATACTCACGTATGATACATGAGTTGCAATGCATATAGTCGCGTATGCAACCCAAAAATCATAATAAAAACATACAAGGCTGGTTTGAGGATAATTCATCAAAGGTCATGCCCATCTATAGTTTTTTGGCCACTTCAATCCAAATTTGTCCTTTTTTGTACCAACATGAATAATTTCGGTACTCGGATGAAGAAGTGCCATTTTGGCTAATAATAGATGCCCCCTAATGTGTGAGGTCAGAGGGAAGCGATGGCCAAAATACATTATAATCATTATCTTGGAGAACTCGGAAGTCCAAGGAAGCATAGGAAGTACCTGAAACAAATACATATCAATGTCATATACAAAATCATATCTGAGGATGCCATGTTCAATATTCTAGAACACTAGTTCCTTTACAATATTTGAGTACATCATATGATAAGACCACGTATATTACAAAGGTGGATCGAAGCCACAATATATAATAATGATGAGTCTTCAAAAATATGGAAGCTGTGTAGGTAAACATAACACAATCTTGCGCAACTTAGGTTATAGATGTGAACCTAAGGTCTTCTTCAAAATCCAAAGGAACCAGTACAATCCAATCCATGTGAAAAGATGTGTCGAAGTCGAACATGGATAGGATTCGACATATTATCAATCAATAGGTGATAATTGACAACTGAAGCAAACGAATTCACAAATGATGAAAGTGAGTTCTAATGTACCATCATCAAAAACTCTAGCTCTTCGTCTTCAGGAAGTACTGATGAGAAACCATGTTGTGATGAGGAAGGCAATAAATCCTCCAATGGATCACAAGAGTGACTAGGAACTGGATAAAGAAAGGTAGACACAAGTGATATCAGATAAGATAATGATGGAATTAGGATAATAAGCAGAAACGGGGATAAATCCTTGAACAGTGAGCACAACACAAAGATGACCCAAGGCAGCTTTTAACTTTGTAGATAGAACAACTAGACTTATCTATCATGTAGGAGACATGATCAGATTCCCCAAGCATAAATGACAAGTGGAAGAGTAAGAAACTCAAAGTGATAGTTGAACTGAAAGTGTACAATGAGACATGAGTATCAAAAAGTTCAGAGAGTGCTATGTTCAAGGAGGACATACTGCCACCGACTGTAACCCAAAGAGAAAACTTCTTCCTTATCTTTCCTGTTAACTTTTAACAAGTCTAGGAAAGTCAACTCAAGTCTCTCTTCCTTTTTGACAAGCTTGAAGAGAAGAAGGAATAATGCTTGATAATGTCACTTATTCGTGGATTTTACGAGCCCGAACTAGTACATGCTCGCTTGGTGTTTTCATGTTTAGAGAGTTTGAAAACTCCAAAGAGGACTCCAGGGGGGTCCTTTTTCATCCAATTTAGTCTCCTGAAACTGAAAAAGTATAAAACATATCTCAGAAGAACTCTCTTAACTTCCGAAGAAGAAAAGGTGAAACTTTTTTGTATTTAGTCAGGGAGGTCTGAAAAAGGTTAAATTACCACCTACCCAACGCTCCTTCAAGAGCAGCTTATAGCTTGATTTTTACGAGTGTGAAGGAAAGCAAGATCACTCAAAAAGATCCATTTGCGTACGAGAAATGGGGCTTACAACAATAAACTCGATGTTTTGTTCTTATTGTTTAAAAAGCATGACAAAGACATAAAGTACACTTAGAATCTTTTTCATGTTTAGGTCCAGAGCATGAAAAATAGAAAACTAAGCTCATACTGGGTGTTCCTTTTCCATAAGTTTAGTCCCTCAGTTCCAAAAAAGTGATAAACCTATGCCTGAGAATACTCTTCTCAATTCCATAAAAAAGAGAGTGATTTTTTCTTGTATTATTCCACATGGTCTGAGAAAGAGATAACCTACCACCAATGTGGATTCCCATTCATATATTCTTAGAAATCCTAAATGGATAAGTTTACTCAGCGTTCAATTCTATTTTAAGGAGTTAGACCTGGGCCTAAAGAAACTCCATAAGGGCGGGGAGCCTTATAAATGGGATAGCTTGTAAAAAGAGACCAAAATGAGGCTCAATTTGGCGTGAAAAATAGCTGAGAAGGCTCCCCTGAACCTATGACAAATGAGGCATGAGTACCAAAAGACAATAAATATGTTCTAAGCTAGGGTACTCATGTTAGGAAAGCCCTATCCACGGAAGAAAAATGATATAGATAAGGTACTAATGGTTGAAATACCATAGTCTGTGATCAAACTAGTAATCCTAGGGTTAAAGCGGATTAATTATAAATGCAAAAATGCATATAAATGATCAAAATCCTACCCTATATGAGTGAAAAATGACTTTGAATAACCTTGGACCTGTTTCATTAGGTAAACATGACATTGTATTAGTTTGATTTTAATAAAAATTACAAACTATAGGTAAAAAAACCCACTTTTTGAAAATAATTTCTATAAATAGTGCAAAAATAGAAATCAAATTCACCATTTGACATTTTTACCCAATATAGACAAATTTTACCTCTGCCTTCAATTGCTCGGTGTGGTCAAAACACTAAACCATTTTCAAATCCGCAAGTGCCAGGTAAAACAACTCTCCATGCTCTTTCATTTCATCCAAGCAAATTTTTAATTTTATAAAAAATTTGATGTTTTAAGCCAATTTGAAGATGGTCGTGCTGTATACGCGGGTATGCAATGTAGAAAGTCATGTACATGTGTTTTATACACGGCTTGCTCGAAAGCAACCCGTGTATGATATGCGACATGTTCAAAGGACAGTCACGTATACTGCGCAACATAGAAAAAAGCTATTTAGGGCCAAAATAAATAAAAAAATTGAATCAATTTAATGTTTGACAATGGAATTACTGACAGGGTGAAACATGGTGTTGGAGTGGAGGGAGATGGAGCATGAATACATGGACCAAGGTGCTCTTCGAAGTTCCCCCACGATGCATGCATTGCGACAAAGTGGGTTGCTTAAATTCTTTTGTACCTCACCCATGCGATCCAATGTCCATTTACTAGAGTTTTTGATAAACTACTGGGATCATGATCTAGGTGTATTTGACCTACAAGGTGATATTCTAGAGATTACACTAGAAGACATCTATTTCATATCCGGTTTATCACGACAAGGAGCTCCTGTCAACTTGGAAGGTACCAGTAGGGGCGGTGACCTTCTAAGTGTTCAGAACTATATTGACACTTACTGTGCGCATGGTACTCAAAAAATGGGTACTTGCATCCCTATTGTTTATATTAGCAGCTTGCCATTACAAGTGTTGGTAAGCACAATAGTGAGGGTTACAGGATCATCATCACTTCATCTTGAAACTTGAAACCAAATGAGACTTGCGATGGAATGTCTACAGGGAGCCTTATTTGACTGGTGCTTGGGAGTAATCCCGATAATGAAGAAGCAACTCTCTGACTGCAAGAGAGGCCGACGAAAAAACTTCAGTTATTCTAGCATATTGGTGGCCTTTTTCTTTGAGAGAGTTCCCGGTCTCAATCCTACAGTACCTCTACCAGTTTCCTCTTGCCGTTGGCCTAGACTGAGTAGGTGGGGATAAATCTTCCTTCCCCAGTGGAGTCACCAGTTCCGTTGTTCAGGTTAAAGCACCCTTGTAACCTAGGGTCTGGAGTTACCAACTTACTACTAACTTGCAGACAATCAGCTTTTTACAAGGAATGGAAAGAGAATAGGAAGAAAATCTTGACTTACCCGATTAGCGACGCTTGATCCAAGCTTGATATTCTCTCACTCCACTTCTCTCCAAAGATTCTAGGGATGTACTTATCCACCTACAAAGAGAAAATCCTTCAAGTAATATCTCATGCATATATATATTAAAGGTTAGAGGACAAGCTTATAGATAACATAATTAAACATATTCATTACACCAATATACATGAAATAAACTCAATACAAGATTGGAAGAAGAATTCTCTTTATTAACAAGTGGTGAATGAGATAAGAGTACAACCCAGCTTCTGACACAAGGAATCCTCTGCAACCAAAGGACTCTAAGTTATGCTGCTCCAAGACTCTGAAGGTATACCACCAGCATAACTTTTCTCTCCAAAATTGATTGATTAGCCCCCACCCCAAGGCATCTATTTATACTTTGGAAAATAGAGTGGTTTCGAAGGTTGGGATGGTTGAGATGGTTGGGATAGTTATGGATTAGGCCCCAACTAATCTCATCTAATCTCAATTTATATTTTTTTATGTCGGATTAAGGTATATGCGGGTATTAATATAGGCAACTCACGTATGATACACGAGTTGCTCAAAGGGAACTCGCGTATGCAAGTATACATGGGTTGCAATGCAAATACTCGCATATGATACGTGAGTTGCAATGCATCTAGTCGTGTATGTAACCCAAAACTCATAATAAAAATATACAAGGCTGGTTTGAGGATAATGCATCAAATTTCATGCCCGTCTATAGTGTTTTGGCCACTTCAATCCAAATTTGTCCTTTTGTGTACCAACATGAAGAATGTCAGTACTCAGATGGAGAAGTGCCATTTTGGTTGATAACAGTGATCAATATCGCCTTCACCTAGCTGTTCCAACACCACTCCCAGAACGGTTGACAATGCATCAACATGAACATGGAACTCCTTCTTCCAATCGGGGAAAGCAAGTATCGATGCAGAATCCAAATTTTCCTTTAATGTGTCAAAATTTCCTTGACACTCCTGACTCCATACGAATACCGCATCCTTCTTTAGAAACTTCTCCATAGGGGCTGTGATCATGGCATAACCTCTAATGAAATTGCGATCATATCTGGTATGGCCTGATTTTTCTCTAAGTTGCTTCACATTTGTAGGTGGTGGAAAGCTCAAAATCAGTGCAATCTTGGTAGGGTCAACCATCAGTCCTTCCTTGCAAACAATATGCCCCAACAACATCCCAAAAGGTGCACAGAAAATGCACTTCTTCTAATTTAGCGCAGTCTGATGCTATCGACATCACTCCAGCATCAGTCGCAGGTTTTCTAGGTGGCCCCTAATCAATCCATAAATTGTCCAGTCATCCTTGTAAACTTCCAAAAACTTCAGAATAAAATACCTTGAAAGCAGCGACAACAATCCTGGAAAATGTCATAGGTGCATTCTTTAGTCCAAATGGAATCAATATGTATTAAAAACATCCCCATTCAATAACAAAATTTGTCTTCTGGCGATCTTCATTTGGTGATAACCAGAAAAACCATCCCTGAATGAATAGATCTCTTCACCGCCCACTCCTTCTAGTACCACATTAGTAAACGGTGTCGGAAATGGATCATGAAAACATGCATCATTCAATTTTTAAGGTCAACACAAATACCAACCTCACCCGACTTCTTATCTTGCACCACCATGGGGCTGATCCATTCTATTTCCTCAACCGGTTCTATTATCCCAGCATCTAGCATTTTGTCGAGCTCATCCTTGACCCTCTCCTTGTATCGCGGATTCAGGCGATATGGCCACTGCTTCACAAACTTCACATTTGGTTTTAGTGGGATATTCATTTCTCCCAAATCTCCCAATATCCCCTTCATCTCAGAAAACTTCGTAGGAAACAAATCTTGGAACCCAAGTAACAGATCAATGATATTCACCATCGTTTCTTCGTCCCAATAGTCCCCAACATTCGTGAACTTTGATTGCTCCTCTATCCCAATGTTGACCTTCTGAATTTTAATGGTTGATTCATTTGATCTATCGATATCTCAGGTGTCATGACATTCCAACTTCCTTCTGTCCCTGGAATATTGATGTTCTATGGATCATCACCATCATCAGGTCCTCTTGTCACATTGTAGCACTCCATTATCAACTGCATCGTATGTGTTTTATGCGGATCTACCGGATATGCGACTGGTACTACCTTCATAACAACGTGGGATATGTTGCAATGCACTATGAATGGTTGGGTCTGAATCCACAAAGGTGAATGTATGACTGAAATAGGTCGATAGCTCATCCTAGGTCATAATTTCTCTGGACAATTCAGCTGATACATACCACTATCATGGAATTTCATCCAATGTGTCTACAAAGGCATGTACCCACTCGTCCTTGGGTCGCAAAACCCACATGGTCTGACATGCGATCAGATGACCGTCGGGATCATTCCTCCCATCATACTTCTCAGCTTGATATTTTTCTGCTTCGCCAAAGCAAACTGTCATCAACCTATGACACTGCGACCACCCAGTGATTAACTTCTTATGAGTCACCCACAAATGTGCTGGAGTAGCCTTCAATGCTTCATTCAACACCAACAATTGTTGTGGTTCTCACACATTCTCCTCAAATCTAACTAGAAATTTAGATAGCTCGGGCAATCCTTCATACACTGCTAACTCAACAGTCTCTATTGCAACTAGGCACAATGACTGAGTGATTAGGCCACACTTCCGAATCGATACCTCATGCATTTGATTCTACCAATTCTCCAAAGCATCGTCAAAGTCTAAATATGTCAATCTAGAGCTATGCCAACCTAGCTCCCCATCAACAATCATATGTATGTAATCCTCTGAGATGTTATATGTGTGATCCCATCCTCCTACAATTTCTTCATTAACCGGTTTAATGTATATTCTTCCTTCATTTGGGTCCATTGGAGCTATGAATCTGATGTTGCGGTTTTCAAAGGTCATTACACGCTTCTTGAAATTGATCACCGCCAAGCTGTCATTATCCCATACAATCCCCAGCAGCATGGGATATTTTTGTCTTCCATCAACAACTTCAATAACATCAAAATTGGCATGTCTTCATCCCTTCAATTTCCACTACGAGGCACAGAACTTGCTCGATTGGTGTTACTCTGGCCTTGTTAGCCAGTCGCAGTTGCACAGGGGACCAAACCCACTGTGGTTTCCCCATATTTTCCCATGTTTGCTTTGTTAGAATGTTCACGTCCAAGCCTAGATCCAGAATGAATGAATCTACCTCGTAATCCCTAATCTAAATAATAATTCTCATTCCTTTCCCTGTATTTTTTATGTGCAAAGAGTTCACCATGGAATCCTTATGTCCCTTCTCTGGTCGATGCAACAGATTCACAATATCAACCAACGCATCAGGATATTTTTCCAACAAAAAACAACTTTCAAAGAAGTTCTGTAAGGTACCATGCTGTCGCGATGGTCCTGCTACCAGATTTGAATAAAAAATAGGTGGCATTTCATAAATAGGCAACTTACCTGGATCTCTTATTACCGTGTCATGTGCTTCAAAGAATGTGTCCCTTTCAGCGTCGACATCAAACTGCACTTTCTTCTTTCTATCCATCTGAATTTGTGGAAATGGGATATCATCCCCTATTATCACACCTCCATGAGTTATGACAGCAACATCTACATCATGCAATCTAGGTTTCACTGAGATCTTCACAACTAGTGGTCCTTGATTCTGGTTCGGTGGCGGATTCACTGGTTGGTTCGCGTTCTGATTTGCATTTTGGTTCTGATTTTGAATCGTTTTCTAGTTCTAGTTCTAATTTTGGTTCTAGTTCTGTAACTATAGAATGTTCCTTGCTTTCCACTTCACGATCAACTATGAATAATTCTCAACAGTGTGGTCAGCAGTGATACAATAAGTACACTGTGCTTGCAAGTTCGGGAAAACTCTCTGATAATGTCCCAATACTCCACAATTATAACATTGTACAAGTCTGCGACCTCGTCCTCCTTGGAATCCTCTACAGAATCCTACTTGTTTTTGATACTATGGTTTATTGAATTGTTGTTGTTGCGAGGGATTCGGTTGTAGTTGTGCATATTGTGGTGAAGTATATTGTGGCTAATGCAGAACAAATTCCATTTGGTTGTACTATGGAGGTGGCGGAGCAAACTACGGTTGTGGTTGTGGTTGCGATACAAACTATGGTTAGGGTGGTGGTTGTACCACTTGTGGTTGCTATTGTGGTTGTATCATTCGATGCTCTTCTCCCTTCACATAGTATATCGCATCCATCATCCTCTCCTAAAGCAAAGCATATGCTCGATAGTCCTTATCTTCATTCCCAATAGTTTGGAAAAACTTGCAATACAAATTTGTCGGCTTCGTGACTATCTTCTCCATATACATGTAATATTCATGTCGATTCCCATGCACCTGGAAGATGCGGCACCATGGCATGCTTCCATGACTCAACAGATTTGGAGCTCCCGTTAGTAGGCAGTTTAGAAAATATGGGCACTAATCCCTATGATTTCCCTTTGCGCGACATCAAGTACACCAAACTTACTCACGATGCTCTCTTCCATTCTTAATATCTTGTAGCTAGATCATTAGATTCGCTAGTTGTGTTTGAATCTGGTTCATACCAACTCCATTTTTTCCAACAGGTGAAGCTTCCAATTTCATCACGATCTCCAGAGCCTCACTCTGTGTCGCAATATTTTGTTGCATCAAAGGAATTCTGATATGTGATACTAATGCCACGATGAACCATTCCTTATGTTGAACATCACTCGTGTCAATTTTGACTCTCTCCATCAACGTCTTGAATCGCTGATCAAATTCCCAAACAGTTTCATTTGGATATTGCTTAATCTCCTTCAACTATGTGATGTATTGCGCCTTGGATTTTAGTTTTCCGAACTCTTCAATTAATCCTTTTTTGATTTAAGCCAGAGTCTTCAATGGAGTTCCTAGAGGAACTTGTACAAATTTCATGTACCAGTCCAGTGCGCAACCTCGAAGGGTCGTCGACAACTAGCCCTTCTTAACATCATCATCTTGAGCTTGCTTTACGGTCCAAAATGCCTCACACAAAAACCAGTATTGTTAGGGATCCTCAATCCAATTTTCATGAAATAGACATAACTTCAAATCATTTCTCGACATCCTGGTCCTTCTTCCTACATTTTTTGATCCGCTACTATTATAGTGATGTTGACAGGTCGAACAAGTCAGTGTCGAGCTAGTATTTCTTCCTGAGTGTGACGCAATGCATGGAGGTGTGGGTACGTTGTTTCTCTGGGTCAGTCTTTCCTAAAGCTCGAGAGAATCCTAGTCGTCTCCTTCATCATTGTAGGGTCTATTTATCCTTTGTGGTCTTCTCTTGTGGCCTCTCGTTTCCATTGCAGCAAGACTCTCTCCTATCCTTGGTGTCTTCTCTTGTTGAAACCTTTCTCCACCTTGGGTAAGACCACTTCCTTCCTCGGCTTCCCTCATAATATTTTCATAACTTCCATCCATCTACCTTGTATCATTCCATCAAACCCTTGTCTCCGTAGTACCCGTAGCATCTGCACACCAGGGCTCTACTCATTGAAGTTCATCTTCAATATGTCTTTTTTGCAGATGAGCATCTTAATAGACAATTGCAAAGATAAAAGAAACCTACCTCTTGGTCCATT
The DNA here is from genome assembly GCA_001517045.1 of Pseudotsuga menziesii. Lineage (NCBI taxonomy): Eukaryota > Viridiplantae > Streptophyta > Pinopsida > Pinales > Pinaceae > Pseudotsuga > Pseudotsuga menziesii. The sequence continues at coordinate 169,759 of LPNX010031740.1, forward strand.
GAAGAAATCCCTTTCTCTGTCATTAAAAGATTTAACTCTATCGACCACAAACTCAGTGATGTATCCTCCAAAATTTTGTTAATCCAAACTTCAACAGCCCTCGACACTCTATTGTCTACCTACTACAGTTGTTGGATCAGCTCTAGGGTCCAGCCAGTTGCTTCTCCTCCTTGAAAATTTGTCTTCTGATAGGTCAATCATGCCAACCACTCATACAAGATGATCGAAAACTCGGAAAAGAAGGACTCGTGTAGATCAGAAAATAGGTTCCTTTCTAGACACTTCTGTGTTGTTATTCCAGGGTTCTAATTCTCTTCCTCAACAAATTCCCATGCCTTTTGATCGAACCAATCTTGAATTTCTGGTTTCGTTAGATGCCACAACATGTCCTCTTTCTCCTTCGCATCATGGTTTCGACAACGAAACCATTTTTTGACATAGATCCGTCGACAAGGGTTCAGTCACTATCGAAAACCATAACACATCGATCTCCCTAAGCACCAACCCAGACAGGTTTTACCCTGTCCAGCAACACCTGCAGAGCAGATGAGGTCTCACCCGAGATGTTCGAGGGAGAAATGTCAGAACCAAGTTTCCGTAGTAAGAAGGAGGATCACACATCTACTGTCAACTTAGCGCAACATTACTTAGCAAATTCAATCATTAGGGTTATACATTAACAGATTCATATTGTCATTCAGTCGATCAGATAAACATACTTAGATCACAGCAGAAATATCGATGCATAAAAAGATCTACCAATATACCATCATTCATAATAGGAAAGCATCACATCATACAAAGATAAGCATCATAATGCAGTATCCTTTCACATCACATCGCGAAAAATAGAAAAAAATGAAGATGTAAGAAGATACATTGTTTCTCTCCATTCTTCGTCATGTCATATTAACTCCGCATCAAAACACAGGTTCCAAAAAACGGTTCTTCAATTCATATCTTGAATCAAATACAAATCGCTTAATATATTCAAGATCAAAATGCAGACATAAGTTCAATCTCAAAGAACAATAACAACCCCAAAAATAAACCCTCTAAGAACTCTTCAACATTACAATCCTAGATCTATTTATAGGCTTGTGCCTTTACATTGGTGGTCCACTTAAGTCAACTTCCTAACTACTTGTACCAAAATCTACAAAATAATGACCAAAATATCCAAAATATGACCAAAGTCCACAAAATGTGGTCCATCTGCCTTGTGCATCATCTTTGACCTTGCGCAACAACCACGATGCTGCGCAGTTAACTACCCTCAAAAGTTCCTGCCAACACAACACCCTTCTCGAGCAATTTCCAACTCTCCTACCAGCTGAATATTAAAGGAGTGAGAACCTAGGACCCATGAATAGGCCATGGGAAGTGAAATTCCCAGGTGGGACAGAAATGGTTTTGGCTAGGGTTTACTCAGGAGATGGTTGAGTCAGGTAGAGCTCGCCCAACCTCGTGAGAAGGAAACAACATTAAACTAGGAAATAGTCAAAGCCCCATTGACATGCGCCCTCCTTCCTATCCCAATAAGAATGTAAGAAAAATATTTATTTTGTGCCTAAGGGGTACACATTGGGGCATTGTAGGTACAATTCCAACCTTCCTTAATTCCTTTTTCCCAAGCATATTTCGGTGGTGGAAGTGGTAGGCTCGGGCCACTCGACCTGAAGCAAGGTTATTGCGAAGGAAAGGGAAAGTTAGATTTCACTCTTATGCACATTGAAAACACATGAAAGTAATATTAGTCTTCAAACATTATCCACTATTGAGAGATAAAAGGTTAACCATAAGACTTACCTTAACAAATCATGCTTTGGGTTGGCTATTAGGTTCTTTGATCATTTTCCTTTTTTTCTAGAACTTGGAACATTGCGAGATAAGATAGGTATCCATTTAAATATAGATTATAATCGACAAAGGAGGAATAACTCCAATAGTTGGTGAAGAATAATTAGACTAATCCAGTCAGTGGTATCGAGCATAGTTTGTGTGAACAATTTTCTAGGGATTGAAGTCATTAAAAGAAACCATGGGCTCATGAGAAGTACAAAAAAAGGGAGGGACTTTTAAAGGAAGTATGAAGTGACATAGACCATGTGATTTCTTTGCTAGTGAATAGGGAGGTTGATCATTTTCTACAAGATCAATTGGTGGCATTAGGACAAAAGCATAATAAACTTCTCTTAGTGAAAGAGTATGTGTAATGTCCCCTAAAGCCACACATAAGATTGTTTTTTGAAATTACACACACACACACCCACTCACACATTCATGAGGTCAAGGATGTGGGAAAAGGTCTCCATCCATTTGCACTATAACACCTAAGGTCACTTCAATCCGTATTGCAAACGACTAATTTTAAACATACACGTTCATTTATTTATTGTATGATGTGACCTTGTTGCTTCTCCCTGGTTTCACTAGAAATAGCTTATTTAACCAAAGGAGACTTCATTACAGGCCCATAACTTGCCTTACTTAGCTCTTGGCTAACTTCAAATTCTTGCTTATGCAGGTTTTAATCTCAGAGTAGTTGGTGTCGCACCTAAAGCATGATTTGTACATGAACCAAAAACTAATCGAGTTTATTTTCCACCACATCCTACCCCAATTGGTTATTATTCCATGTAGACAAAAGTTGAATAGTTTCCACATCAATCCATCCCTCACCTTTAAACTTATCCAGAAAATAATGAGCTAATATATATTCCCTCACAAAGGATCCCCAAATATCCTCACCACTAACTATCATATTCATATCCTTTCCAAAAATAATACCACTAACTTTTAAACATTGTATGGAAAATAGGTTATCCCAAAAATCCTCCTTACCATTGTATGGTCCATATAACTTCAACATTGTGAATGTGTAGTCCAAGCCCTTTCTATAGAAAGTTGTGCACAAACTTGAGGGCACAGGAAATCAATTTCTCAAAACTAAATTTTGATTGTATCTAGATATAACACTCCAAAACTCCCATATGAATCCCACCCCATAGATTACCAACCCCCCAAAAGTGCTCTAAGTTCATCAGTCGGGCCATTACATCTCCCCATAGTTTCCTGCATGAGGATATTCCAAAATAAAATAAAAAAACTTCTTGAGGGAAGATTTTTCACTTTCCCTTTTGGACCTCTAAAATTAAAAGATATGCCATTTCATCACGATGATGGATGTTGAGGGAAAAACAACCACAAGGGTGAGTAGTCTTCCCTGGTTGGATAAATCCTTGAGGTTGCAGTAAGGACCTAGCATTGTGAATTGTGAGTTGGTATCCCACATCCAAATGGAAAAGCAAACTCTAAACAATAAATCAAAAGAAACTAACATGAAATAAAAGGGACATGTGCTAAGCAAAACAAAATAACAAGAGTATGCCAAACCAAATCTTGATTTCCCAATAGTCCAGCTAAATACAATGGTGTCACCAAGGAGGTGAGGGATTCAAAGGGAAGCTAAAAATCTCCCTTAAGGAGGTCCTTTTTGTCCATACAATTGCAATAATATAACTATCATAGAACAATGGAGAAACACTTTCTTCTTAGAGGAAGAGAGCAATGGATATTTTGCATGCCAACTTGAGGTAAAAAGTGGATTCAAAGATGAGCTCTCAAAGTGATTCTTGCAGCATAAATTTGCTCTAAATTTCTCCTATAGAATGCATTTCCATGGCTTCCCTTTATAGTCCAAATGGATGCCAAGTAACATCTAAATCCAAATGTGAACACCCTTGCTCTTAAACCAACTCTTTAAGTGCATGAAGGGGGATATTGAATGCTTCAAAAAATGTGAGAAGTCAAGTTAGAATTTTGGATCCAAGGGAACCTTTCTGAGCCTTGAATGTGCCACAAAAATAAGTGGTCCCACCATTTTGACATTCGCGTGACTTTAGAAGGGGAAGTTGCATGAGTAAACGCAAGTCGTTGAACAAGTAGTCACACTAGTAGCGTCGATGTTGAATCCCAAGTGATACTAATGGGGGATGAATCCGTATCATGCACTTTTTATCATTTCAAACATTTTTTATACCATATAATTTTTCATTAACAAATAAACCATTTATCATAATCAATTTTCAATACAAACAACATTGTGTAAAGAATATATAGAGAAATATTAAATATAAAGAATCTTCTTATTACAAATAATGCTAGGAGACACCAATCTCCAATACATGAGTGATCACATACTCATTGATTTTCTTGACACCAATCAAACAGGATCACCAAACCCTTGGAATCACCAACTCGTTTTTTTACATGCACCAACATGTGAGGACACCAATCCTCTTATGAGCACCAACTCATATAAGCAAGCACCAACTTGTGCAGTCAAGCACCCACCTAAATTTCCAGGTGCCAACCTGTGGAATACACCAATCTTCTACCCTTGCCCCATTCTACCACTCAAATATATATTTTTCGTTGTATTCCTCAATCACAATCTGCTCTACACTTTCTGATATGCTTCCTTTGTTATGTGGTTCTTGAGAGTTTGCTTATGCACAAACATCCTCAACACTCCTATAATGAAAATGCTCCTTATATATCTGTGTGACAACCCCTTGTATTTTTGCATGTCCTATAATCTCACGCTCTTCCTTAAGTAATACTGCCATAGATTCCCCTGAGCATTTTATTTGTCTCCCAGTGAAGATTGCAATTTTAGACTATTACATCATTTTTTTGCACCCACAATCTTATCTCAACACACATCAATGTTTCTCTTATTTATACCAGTCTTATTCAATTGATATGTCCACAAATTTGGGTTTATCTAAGTCGATGAGATCCCTTTTTTTATTTTTTCGTCAATCTTCCCACCGCTCTTATTATTTCGTCGGCGTGCATTATTTTATTAATTTCGTATTAATTCAGCCACTTGTCCATATATTGCATTGGGTGTTGTGCATTGGAGCTACATGACTTGGTGGGACTTGGGCACCAGAGTACCATGGCTTGGTGGGATTTGCGCACGATAGTTTCATGACTTATTTTGTATACTTCTTCAAACTGGACATTTGCGCACATATTTTCTATAGAATTCTTCAAGTTGGATTTAAGAATTAAATTCCATCACTAAGTTCAACAATCTCTTTGACATCAATGACAATACCGAGCTCATCAAACTTCCCCTTTGGCATTGATTTCAACATCGAGTAAAGTTGAGCTCCCTTTGAATGTTATCTTATTCATTGACGCAATCTTGTATTACGCAATCTTGTTTGCATGTTTACCTGTTACTTTCTCTCCCTTTGAAATCAATGGCAAGGGAATATTTGATTATATGCCAACCTGTATCCTCCCTCTGCGCAATTACAAGTTATTCCTCTGGATCTATGCTTATGTTCATGTCTTTTGTTTCTCCTTTATGCCGATTACTTCTGTTTTTCTTTCTTCCTTAGTCGTCACATTGTTACGAATGCTCCTCCTCGAATCTTATTTCTTTTTTCTTTTTATTTTTTGTTGTTTCTCTTTGATTATATGGATATCACTACGTTGTACTCAATTCACATGTCGTCTTGTTGTTGCTCATCTTCTATGATTTGCACTTCTCACTTGACATATTCAAGATTTGTAATAAATTGATGTGATTGACATTCTACCAATCTGTGCAACATCTCATATGATCGCAAGATAACATACTTCAACCTTTATGAGGATTGAGAAGATGTCATCAAATCATTCATATGAAGTACTCAATTAAGTCTCCCCTTTTTTGTCCTTGCATATCTCCAGCAAGTATGTGAAATAAACAATTTATGATGAATACCTATCCACGTTTTTTACCAAATTTAGTAGATGCATTTGAAATCTGACAAGATCTTCCAACTTTTGTTCCTTGTGACCAATTATCTAGCAGACATTCATTTTGTTGTCCAGCCATTCTTCAAACTGTTATCCAGTTACCAGTCCTTCCACTGTCAAGATGTCTAAGCAACAGTAGCTGGGTAAATCTTCTGCAAGCAGCGTTTCTGTGGATTTTCAAGCGCAAATGATAGAATTCAACAAACTAAAACATGACCTGGATAAATGGGCATCAAATGTCAAGGAGTGGTACGCGTAGGTGCAGGTGAATAAGAGACATACGGAAGAGATTTCATTTCTAAAGAGTCGAATTGATCAGTTGGAGACACAACAACAATCTATCATAAACCTATTGAAACAGGCTCGAATAATTTCAGGCATTTTGGGCTTGGGAGAGCAGACACACCAACCTGACATAGAGATACGCTTGTCATCACAAAAATTTCGATGAGTGATTTTTTCAAAGTACATTTTGTAATTCGAGCATCAAATTTTGTAAACCATATATGTGGATGCCCCTAATAACATGGAACATCTTGATATGTATGCTTCTGTCAATGTTTTAGCTTATGCGACTAAGGTCTTTTTGATAGACTTTTGAATATATGTATCTCTAATTTTTGTAATGGAAACTCTTTTAAATATAATACAAATTATGGATATTGAAAGAATGCAAATGTATTTTATCAAACTTCCCTGAAAGAATGCAAATGTATTTTATCAAACTTCCCTGTACACATAATTAGTGTTCTGGGGATGATTTATAATTTGTTGCCCCACTGAATTTTTGAAAGATGATGCCACTAAATTAGTTCTTTTCTCTTAAACGAATGGCTTCAATATTCATTGTTTATATTTATGCTGATATGTAGCTTCTGGATTCATCAATAGTTATTTATGCTCTATTTCATAATCCTTTTTTGCACACATTCTTTTGCGACTTCTTCCCTCTTTACCCTCTAAGCATGCGACTTCTTCCCTCTTTACCCTCTAAGCATGATTACTTTCGTTAGTAGAACAAGAAGTTTCCCTATGTGTGCCTTTAACATTATTCAATCCTCTAGTTCCTTTTGTTGCACGAATTATCCCTAACACCTTCTTTGTTTATTTTGTGTTGATAATACTAGAGACCATCTTCTATCTACAGCTAGAATTTGAATTAAGCCTTTAATTATACCTGACAATGTTTCCTCTTCTTGTCCTAGCCTTTCCGCTTTTTCAATCTTTAGTTTGTCATAGTTCCTTTCTGTGCACAACTGCTTCTGCGGCATGTCTCATTTATTTGATTGCATATTATCTCCTTTCTCTCTTTGTAAGTATATACACTTTCCTTTGTCTTTTGTGATATGTTTAAAACATCCATTATCAATATACCTATGATCATTACGTAGGCCCAAATTACACTCTTAGTTGGCATTGTTCCTTGGTCTTTTTTTTCAAATCTTTGTATGGTCTTTCTTATGTAGGGAAATTTTGATTTCATCCTTATGTGTAGCTACTAACTAGTTTTTGTAGTTTTGAGTTTTATGACCCTAGTTGTGACATTGATAGCATTCGATGTCCATTTCCAAAAGACTAAATGAATTGATGTCTTTATTATACTTTCTAGTTTCATTTTTCATATTGTCAGCTCTGATGTTCTTGAGAGGACGTCTAACTCTCTCAAATTATTGTTTGCCAATGCTTTGCAATTTGCATCCTTATGACCAAAATTATAACAAAAATAACAATTCCCCAAAAATATTTTTTGATACCTGGCAGTGAGAGGTCTTCTAGAAAGTACGACTCCAACTTTATTTACATAGGCAAATTGTTGGTCATTCTTTCTGTTGTCTTTCTCTTTGATAGGACTCTTAAGTACATCTATAAATATCCTTGTACCTATTTCATGATTAGATGTAACTAAAATTAAATCCTTATCACGGTTGTCTTGTTCATATCCCAATCTAGACCTACCTGAAATTGATCTTTGATTGTTGATTATTTCATCCAATACCTTAGAGATTATGCCAAAATTGTGTTGATAGTCTAAGTGAATATTCACCTTTTGAATTTCCCTCTTTAAGGAGATATTTTCCTTGTCCAATTCTTCACACTTTCTTGTTCAACGTTTCTACTAGATCTTCTTCTACTCCTTTGACTTTTTCAATTTTTTCTTCATACTTTAGTAATTGGTCCTTTAAATACTTGTTCTTCTTTCTTGAGTTTTTCAAATCATCTAAAGAACTTATATGTTCTCTCTTGAATTCTACCTTCACACTTACTTCATCTTCAAAGTTCTCATTTTCACATTCTTCTTCTATTCCCATAAAGAGCATTTTTCTTTCATCATCACAAATATCATCTTCATCTGTTGATCTATTGTCCTCTTTGGAGTATAGACTTTTGTTTTGTTTTTCAAATATTTTATTTCCAGATATGCTTCCTTTGTGTATCTGTTTCCTTTCTTCATGATAATCCTCATCATAGCTATCCTTGTTTTCTTTATAAGGATGTTTAGAAGCAAAATGACATATTTTACCACATTTAAAACATTTGAAAGGAAGCTTACCTTTGTACTTTTGGTGACCTTTCTGAAGTTTCTTCATAAATTTTGCTTCTTCTATATCATATTCGTCAGAAGAATTCTTACCAGAATCTTGCTTGCTTCCTCTTGTCTTCTTAAAGACCTTGAAGGTTGCTTCCCTTCTTGAAGGATTTCTTTTCAAGTTCTCATTTAATAGGTAGTGATAATTCCATGGATTTAATCCATGCTTATCGTGTCAGGATCCTTTCTATCATCCATAACTGATACTTTAGATTCAAATCTCATAGGTAGAGACCTTAGTACTTTCTGCACTATTGCTTCTTTTGGAATTGTTTCCCCAAGGCCTCTAAGAGTATTGACCATTTCATCTACGCGGAGAACGTAGGATGAAATGTTCTCATCTTCCTTCATCTTTAGGCTCTCAAAATAACCTCTAAAGGTTTGTTTTTTTCCTTTTTCAATGTTTCATCTCCTTTATAAATGATCTGAATTTTGTCCCATGTTGATTTTGATGAACTACATTGCATGATCTTTCTAAATTATGAGTCTTCTAGGCCACTTAGTATTGAATTTTTGGCTTTTGGATTGCATTCATATAATTTTTTATCAATAGCATCACTTGGAGGAGTGTCAAGAACTTTATAACCATTTATATGACTTCCATCCAAATAGCAGTTCTAACTGATTATATGAAGACTCCCATTCTTATACTGCAGAAGGATTAATTACACCCATCAAAATGTGGTGCTCAGTTTGTTGAGAGACCTTTATGTTTATCCATTTATGAGCATAAATATAAATTACACAATGATTTTCCTTCCAATGTTTAAACCGTCTTTGAAGGAATCTACTATGATACCAATAGTTGGACCCCAAGTGACACTAAGAGAGGGGGGTGAATCAATATCATGCACTTTTTATCATTTCAAATGATCCTTGTTTAAATGCTCCTAGGGATTCTTTCACAAATGACCATTATATATCTGCATGACAACTCCTTTTATTTTTGCATGTCATGTAATCTCACGCTCTTCCTTAAGTCATGCTGTCATAGATTCCCCTAATAATTGTTAAATGTGCAACATCATGAGTCATTCTCCAAACCAATCTTGTGTATGAAATATTGGGCCCCATGTGTTCAAGTAGAGAGACTATGTTGGACTCAGTAAATTGGAGTAGATTCTTAGGTTGGACCTAAGGTGACTAAGCCTTCAGTTGTAAAGGTTATTCCTCATGTGTTGAGGTGAATGCTTTGATTTATCAAAATGGTGATGTTGTAAGTCTTGTAGTATAAGGCTAGGGACTTGTGTGTATATCAAGTCATGATTCTCATATGGACCTCTAATTATAGTAGGTAATTAGGGGGTGTACCTCTAGTTATAAAGGTATTTGATTCTCCTGTGGACCCCTAGTTATAATGGGTACCCATGAGGTGGTCCTTCAGTTATAAAGGTATATACTTTGCATGTTGAAGCATCAAATGATGTGTGATGTATTGCTAACCATGGTCATCGATTTCTACTAAGTATCCTTTATATATTAGCTACCTCTAGATTAAATTACTTTAACATGTGATCATTTGGTCCAGAGTACTATAATATGATCACAGCATCAAACAATTCTTCTGAGTATAATATGATATGATATATAATTAAAGTTAACACATATAGACCATGCAGTAAAGATAAAAGATAAAGAGATAAGCATAGAGATAAAGATAATTCGAATTTCCCATGAGATGACTAAGCGAACTCGAATTTGTGAGCTTCAGTTAAAGCCACAATGTATGCTTCAGTTAATTAAAGTACTCACAGTGATCACTACAATGTAAATCAATCTGCATGATTCAGTTACCAATAGTTAACTAATTAATAATAAAGACGGACTAGTTAACTAAAGTGTTTATACTTTGGTTAAACTAAAAGACGACACTTATTTTAATCAAAAGACAAAACTTCAGTTAATAAAGTGTTTGGATGACAACACTTGAGTTAAAGCACAATGACACTTAAGTTAGCATTCTAACTAAGTGATCATACATCCAGATAGATGAAAAGTTCTCTACATAGTCAGTTAAGCATCAATTAATTTCAAAGATGAAAGGCATGGTGCATATGTTATGCATGATGAAGAATCCAATGTACATGATTAATTATCCATGAAGGAGATTCGCAATTTATGTGTATGTAGTGCACAATTCTTATCCATTCATTCGCTATTGTTTGCATGGCAGTGTTTATAGCTTGTTATTATTGTGCTAGGAACATGGCAAGTAGATACAGTTGATCTCTATTCACTATTGCTTTGCATTCTCTCTTATCTAGCACCTAGGGTGCTAAAGAAATATGCTATTGTGTAAAAATTCATTCTCTCTAATCTATCATAATTATATTCTAAATAATTGTTGTGGATGAATGATTTATGTGATTGAATGTTATATTGATTCCATTGTTCAATATTTCTACAATTAAAGTTTTAAAGTTAAAAGATATTCATATTTTCTCAAACATTAACAAGCATTTCATCTGACTTCTCAAGCTTGCAATTTCAAACTATTACATCTTTTTTTTGAACCCACAAGCTTATCTCATCACACATTAATCTTTCTCTTATTTATACCGGTCTTAGCCAATTGATATGTCCACAAGTTGAGGTTTCTCTAAGTTGGTGACACCCCTTTATCTAATTTCGGTCAAGCTTTCCACCCCTCTTATTCTTTTGTCATCGTGTAATATTTTACTAATTTCGTAGTAATTCAACCACTTGTCCTTATATTGCGATGGGTATTGCGCACTAGATTTGCATGACTTGGTGGGACTTTCGCACTAGAGTTCCATGACTTGGTGGTATTTACGCACAAGACTTCCATGGCTTAATCTGTATACCTCTTCAAACCATTTTTAAGACTTTCTTTGTCATTTGGTGGGGCTTGCTGAGACTTACACACATATTTTCTCTATACTTATTCAACCTAGTGTTTGTGTACATATTTTCTATATACTTCTTCAAGATGGATTTAAGATTTCAATGAAATCACCAAGTTCAACAATCTCTTTGACATCAATGACAATACCAAGCTCAACATGGGTGTTCAGTGCAATTAGTTGTGCGATTTTTTGTACCGTCTACCTTTGTCATTTTAGGGATATATTTATCTTTTTGGATTTGATGAGGATGTATTCGATGAGTTGCATGTTGTACGTTTATGATTCCTTTCTACAATATTAGTCAAAATGTCGTACATGTGTGAAATTCAAGTGTCAACAATGGATGAGGGGGTTTTCTTGCTCTAAGGACATCAAATAAAAGTTTATACCTACCTTGGGAAATCTCCCTTGTAGCTTGTTCTTGATCCATCCTAAGGGAAAAAATTTTACCCACCTTAGTGACACCACCATCCGTAGAATTATGTGGATCCAAACCACCAAAAATCCCCACATCTTGAGAATGAGGTAGGGTCTCAAATGATAAGGATCTAGGTCACGAGAAAGAGACATCAAACCATCTGAAAGATGATGAAAGGGGAAAGTGACATTGAAATCATTATACAACTCAACCATATATTTCTCATCCTCTAACCCCTCCCCCATAACAACATCACTTGACAACAACAAATTGCTCGAAATAATAATCGATGGCTACCCGAGACTCGAGGAGAACATTACATTTCTATTATTATATTAGTATTGTCTTTATTGGTCAGCCAGGACCTTAATTGTAACTATGTGTTCAACTATAATTGTAATTCTACTCTTTTTCTCCTATATATGTATGCTTTTAAAATAAGATGGAAATCCTTCTATTAACTAGCAGAATACATATTATAGAACAAAAAAAGGGAGTGTGGTTGGCCTTCCGATAAAGAAACTAGGCCTACCCACAAATTCAAGTCTACCTAATTACTATTCCAATCAAAAGGAGTGCTATCAATCCTTCCCATGAGGGAAAATAGGGAAAAACATAGTTCAACAAGCAAATATACATAACGTAGATACAAAAACAAGGTAGAAAGACCTTCCCTCATCAAGGGAAACCAGGTTCTCTAAAAAAAAGACCCATGGTTAAGAAATCCATAGCTAACAAAGAATTGAAAAAAACAATGACATATAGAGAAAAACTACCATATTACACTTGAGTTGTCTTTTTTGAGGATATCATGATGTCATTTCTCCCTAAGCTTTCTCCTTCTTCCTCAACCATATGGTTACAAGGTCCCCATCGCTTCAACTAGACCATCCCCTTGTCTCTTATGTATATACTGATGAGACCTAGTCTTAGGATTATGTCATATTGTTTTATGAATTTGATACATTGTATAAGGAGGTTTCCGCCTTGAATAGGCTTCTTATTCATCTCTTTATTTTATTTTCAAGGCATTGGTTTTTTCTTTTTGTTTCTATGCTATTTTGAGGATTTCATGCATAACATTTGGTATCATAGCCATTTTTTCTATAGGTATTTTATAAGGATGTCCCAAATGATAAAATTTTGAGGAGATTTAGAGGACAAATCAATGTATTTGTGGTAAACATTTCAAATTCTAGTTCATTGTAAGTTCGGAGTTATAGTCTAAGGAAGTTATGGTTTTTTACTAGTAAAAAAACTAGTCTCAAACAAGTGTTCTGGGTAAAATTGTTGTACCTAAAGCTTGAAAAATCTAAATCGAGTGCCACCTATCGCATCATAAATAATATGGACCATAGAATTTTTGGTAACAATTTCAAAAGAAGAAAAGAAAAATCAAACATGTGTCAATCCATAAAAGTCCACTCTTCTAAAAGAAACAAAAATAATAAGTTTTGGGGAAGTTACCATAATCTCCCTTGTAATATTAAAATTGTATCAAACTTGTGGTATTGTTGAGAATACATACCATGATACTACACGAAAACATTTCAGACTTAGAGGGTTCAAATTTTTATAGATAATTTAGGAGAAAGGTTGACTAGCAAGACAACCACCATGGTTTTTAAATGTATATTAATTTGATACTTGCATAAATTTTAATTGGAATATCTATTTTGGGTTATTCAAAAGGTGTGATAAAGTGGAAATAGAGAGTAAATTTGGTAAATATTAGTAGGATATAATGGAAAGAGGTGGAAAAAAATTTACTTTAGTCACTAAACCACTCGAAAGCTCAATCATGATTCATGAAGAAAATGAAGAAATGTGTAACTAGTTATCCAATTTGGAGGAAAAGGTTAAGGAATTGAAGGATAAATCAATGATACATGTTCAATTGGTAAACGCGCGCACACACACATACACACATATATATAATGAATTGAAAAATATGGCCAGTAAAAAGTATCTCAAAAAGATGGTCAGTAAAGAGGATCTTGAAGTTATGAATAAGGTGATTCTAAATGAGATGATACATATATTTTCTCAAAGTTAAACTCCTAAAGAAGGGGATAAGGAGAAAAATATGGACTTGTCCAAGTCACATATTAAGAAAATTGAAAAACAATTGGACAAAAAAACGTTTGAGTCCCTGACATTCAATTATTCATCACATCATCATGGGTTCAACTCAGGACCAAGGAAATACTTCGTTTCCAAGATTTATATGAGAAAGTTATTGGTTGTGGATATTGATCTTCCAGATTCAGAGATGTTATTTTTTAGTTGTGTTTGTACCCCAATTTTACTATACTCTTGTCCCAGCAGGGGGGTGTGGGGGGAAAGCCACCGAAATAAAATTTTTGGGATGTTTGTTGGCAAACAATTTATGAACCCATGGTATTGGGTGTGTTGGACACACACCTTTATTTGGTCAATTTGGTCTAATTACTCACTATCCTAAGTTAATTGACTCGAATTATTGACATCATCATCAGCACACCAGCACACTCCTTCAATCAGGGAGGCCAACTAAGCCTTATCCTTCAATCTGGGAGGCTAACTGGGCTTCCTCCTTCAATCAAGGAGCAAATGTGGGGTGATCTACTTGTCATAAGTGCACCAATTAGTAATTTGAATGTTGTTTCACCTAACAATAAGTTAAGGTGATTTGGAAAACAACCTTCCTCGTCCATTTGTCTATTTTGGCCTAATTTGGGTTAACTGGAGTGATTTAAGGCGCCTCCAACAACTTCTGGTGACTAGTTTCAGTTCAGTTCACTTCATCGGAGCTGAATTGAGTTAGATATGCATACCCACCTACTTATTGACATGCATTTGAGGACTATTCAGATAGACTCAGTCATTACTACCCTCTGATTCAGTTAGGACTCAGTTAGAGTCAATTATGGCTATGATTAGTGGTTAACTAGTGTGTTTAGTGTGGCTAACTGACAGCTAAGCCACTCCCATGTTTCCAATTTGAATGACCTCCTTTGGATTCGAATTGTATTGCTATTCATGCAAGTGTATGACATTGTATAACTATCTGATTATTGATTATTGATAATATACAGCTACAACCTCTAATTGCAGCATTGTTATGTCATTTTGTGTGTAAATTGTCTTGAATCTTCTATAATATTATGATTTAGTCTCAAGATTGTTGTGATTGAATTTCACATGGTATCAGATCTATGGCGAGACGAAGTTCTTCTTCTCAAAAACAAGATTTTTGACAGATCTAGCATGCATTTTGAGCAAAAAAAGCTCAAAAATGCCACTACTGCACCAGAAGCCGAAGGTTTACCACATAAGTCCTAAGCAAAGGAATTGGTTATCAAGATTGCTTGATTAACTAATATGGGTGTGATGAAAACCTAGAAAGTGTAGGTTATTCAACCTTACAGTGCCCTTTTTTGTGTTTTTGCAGTTTTTTTTTAAGACTTCTACTACATTCGCTACAGCAGAAAAATGGCTTCTTCTTTTGTGGATCCTCTTACTCCTTTCAATTACCACAAATGGAAGGGAGACATGGAGATTCAATTGTGTTCCAAGGGAATCTACAGAGTCACAATGGACACCAAGGTGGAGCCAAACCATGTTGTAGACAAAGCTAGATACTAGAACAAGATGGATGAAGGTTTTGGGTTTTCGTGTCTATCAATTTCCAAAGATCTTCATTTCCATGTCACTGGTTTGAAGAATCTGAAGGAAATTTGGGACAAACTTTCTGATCTCTTTGATAAGCAAGATGAAATGAGGATTTATTGGCTAGATAATCAATTGATTTCTCTTCACACAAGCAATTTCGAAACTCTCAATGAATTCTTCACCAAATTCAAGCACCTAGTGCTCCAGTTGAAGCAATGTGAAGTGGAGAAAGAGAATGATCAACTCATTCTGTCCATTCTTTCCAAACTTGGATCGGATTACTTAGTATTTGTTTCCACATTCCATACCGAGAAGCTAACAACCCCGAATTGGAAAATCCCTTCTTTCAATGCCTTCATTGAGTCCCTCACAAACGAGCATGACAAGCTTGTACAGATAGGGATCATCAGATCCTCCAAAGATCAAGCATCGCTTGCTTTGGGGCCCAAAGATACGAAGGGTAAAGGAAAGAAAAAGAATCAAAAGACTAAGTTTGATGCTCCGAAGCCAAAGGAGAAGAACTAGCAGCAAGAAGAGCCTTCTGGCTCAAAGAAGCACAAGAACAAAGGAATCCAAGGCAAAGAAAAAGTCAAGTGTTCCTATTGCAAGAAGGGATTTCACCCTAAAAATACTTGCTTGAAGAAAAAACTTGATGAAATGACTCTTATCCTTGAGAGGAACAATATCAATATTCTAGAGAGTACTTGAAACAGAGATAATCATGATCGGGACATCCAGCCAGAAAGAGGACATGCCCTCATGGAAAGTACTTCGAAGCCTAGAGATCTCCTCATAGACTCTAGTGCTTCAAACCATATGATGGCCAGCAAAGAATCATTTTCATCCCTGGAATCCGACAAAATCATTCCTATCCACATGGGAGATGGTTCTTAGATCATTTCGAAAGGAAAAGGTACTGTAAAACTTGAACATGGCAGATTTTTTGATGTTCTATATGTACCCTCTTTGGCCTCCAATCTGTTGAGTGTATACCAAATGACACACACCGGAGTTCCCAAGAGAGTGACTTTAATCCCGAATGATGTTGAAATCACAAATATTGCATCCGGGAAACTTGTTGCAACATGCATAGAAAATCACACTGCTAAGGCCTATGAGTTTTCCAAGTTTGTGGTGGATGCAAAGCCCACCGCTCTTATAACTCATGGGAATGAGGTCAGTAGGATATGGAATGATGAGATATTTGGTCATTTGAACTTCAAATACTTGCAGAAACTTTAGAAACATTCCATATTGGTTGAAGGCCTCCCGGCCATCAAAACTTCCAATGGAATTTGCAAAGGTTGCATTGTCGGCAAACACCCTGAGCACAAGTTTGATCAAGGAAAGGAAAGCCATGCAAAAATTATTTTGGGGCTCATTCATTCTGATATCATTGAACCCATTCCTACAACATCCATGAGTGGTTCATGGTATGTACTCACCTTCATCGATGACTTTTCTAGATGCACTTGGGTTTTCTTCCTAAATAAAAAATCTGAAGTTTTAGAAAGATTCATCGAGTTTAAAGCATTGGTTGAGAATGAATCTGGGAGGAAGATAAAGTCTCTTAGATCTGATAATGGAGGAGATTATATCAATTCTGAATTGCTGCAAATATGTGCTGACAGTGGGATCCAAATCCAGCACTCAATTCCCTACACACCCCAGCAAAATGGTGTAGCGGAACAGAAAAATCGGGCCCTCAAAGAGATGACTACCTGCATGATGGAAGCCAAAGGTTTGGCTGCAAACCTATGGGATAAGGATATGAATTTTGCTTCTCACATTCAAAATAGGGCCCCTCACTCTTTCGTGAAAGGAAAGACTCCTTTCAAAGCCTATTTTGGACACAAACCAAATGTGTCAAATTTCAAGGTTTTTGGGTCCACTGCATGGGCTCGAATTCCACTTGACAAGAGGAAATATTTGCAACCGCAAAGTATTGAATGTTTTTTCACTATATATCCAAAAGAATAAAAGGGATTCAAACTTATGAATATCAAAACCAAACATATATTCATTAAGAGAAGTGTTTGTTTTGAAGAACCTCTCCAAGAGGTAGAACTAGTTGAGGAAAACATTGTTGAAATTCCCTCATGTTCTGCCTTTCATTTGGATGATGAAAATGGGAGGGAAGGCTATGATATTGCAGATATGATGACTGATATTAGTGAGAAAAATATATCAGGTTCATAATCAGATTCTGATGTGTCCACTCATCTCCCAACTTGGGCCAAAAAGACACCCTCTTTCGTCAGGACAAACATTGGAAATCATGTTGATCTAAGAAGAACTCGATCTGATTTTCAAAGAGCGGGTATTTTTCTCTCTTGTCATGATTCCTTGTTGTACGAGACCTATTATTTGATGATTGTATCTGATCCAAATTCATACTACCATGCTTGAAAATATCTAATATGGCAAGCTGCAATGGACGAAAAGTTCAACTCTCTTCGAAAAAATGCAACTTGGGAGCTAGTTTCCCTTCCACCTGGGAGGAAACTAGTTCAATGCAAGTGGGTATATCGGACAAAGGTTGCTACAGATGGCACAACATTCAAGTACAAATCAAGGCTGGTTTCAAAATGTTTCTCCCAAGTCCAAGGAGTGGACTATCACGAGACCTTTGCACCAGTGGAAAAGATGGATTCCATGAGAGAATCCATGAGACTAGTTTTGGCCATTACCGCATCCAAGCACTAGGAGGTGCATCACATGGATGTAAAGAGTGATTTTATTCATGGAGACCTGCAAGAGTAGATATACATGAAGCATCATAAAGGATATACATCAGATTCTTCCTTGGTGTGTAATTTGTAGAAATCTTTATATGGGTTGAAACAAGCCCCAAGATCTTGGTATGCCGAAATGGATGCCTTTCTGCTCTCACAGAACTTCCAGAGATGCAAATATGATACTAATGTATATTTGCAGCAGTATGATGGAAATATTATGATAATATTTTATATGTTTATATATTTTGATAACAGGATGCACACTTGCTTTGATTTCCTTTATAAAAACTGCTCTTCATGATGCTTTTAAAATGAGTGATTTGGGCCTGCTGAGACAGTTTCTCAGGCTTGAAATCACACAAGACTTTGATGGGATAATGGTAACTCAGTATAAATATATCATAGACCTGTTAATTAAGTTTAACATGGCTGATTGCAAGGCTGCACCATTTCCTTTCCTCCCATGAATCAGTCTTGAAGAGGGAAAATCCACCCCACCCATAGATTCCACTATTTACCGCCAGTTGATCGGAAACTTGCTATACTTAACACATTCAAGGCCTGAAATTTGCTATGCCATGAATGGTGTATTAATACCTATGCAGTATCCTCATGAGCTCCATTGGAATGCATCTAAGAGGATCCTTCAATACATTCACGACACTAGATCCTATGACATTCACTATGCTGCAAATTATGAGCTAGAGTTGGCCGATTTTACAGATTTAGATTGGGCAAGGAATTCCATAGATCGGAAGTACACTTCTGGGTATGTGTTTATGTTTGGTGGTGGCCCTATTTTCTGGTATAGCAAAAAGCAGGCTACCATTGGACTATCTTCAGCAGAGGTTGAGTACAGGGGAGTAGTGAATTCTTGCATCTAGGCAGTTTGGCTGCAAGGCTTTCTATTAGAGTTTGAGATTGGTAGTACTTTATCCATAGTCATATATTGTGACAACCAAAGTGCTATCAAGATCTCAATAGATCCAATTCAGTGACAGAGGACCAAACATGTTGAGATCCACATGCACTACATCAGGGAGTTGGTGCATGACAGGACAATTGTTCTGCAATACTACCCTACAGATGAGCAGATTGCAAATATTTTCACCAAGAAATTTACTGAGAAAAAGTTCACTTACCTCCATTCACTATTGGGGGTGAGTTCATCAGGGTGAAGGCAATTACTTCTTCAGTGTTCATCTTGAGGGGGGGGGGGGTTTCCCACTGGGTTTTCCCTCTTTCCTCACTTAGCATTTATTTTAAGCATTTTAGAGTTACTTTTTTGTACAACGTGACCTATGGCCTTTGTTGCTGAAGCCCTGACATTTTATTTTTACTCCTCCACATGAGTATAGCTTAAGGGGGGGTGTTGGAGTCATTATGCAACCCACATGCCATTATTTTGTCAATTTGGCCTAATTACCCACTATCCTAAGTTAATTGACTTGAATAGCTGATGTCAAGAGTGTGTTGGTCCTTTGTTGTCAGGGCCCTAGCATTTTATTTTTACTCCTCCACACGATTATATCTTAAGGGGGGTTTTTGGAGTCATTATCCAACCCACACACCATTGTTTGGTCAATTTGGCCTAATTACCCAATATCCTAAGTTAATTGACTCGAATTACTGATATCAGCATCAGCACACCAGCACACTCCTGACATCAGCATCAATACCAGCATCCTCCTTCAATCAAGGAGGCCAACTAAGCCTTCTCCTTCAATTAGGGTGGATAACTAGGCTTCCTCCTTCAATCAGGGAGCAAATATGGGGTTATATGCTTGTCATAAGTGCACCAATTAGTTAACTAAATGTTGTTTCACCTAAAAATTAGTTAAGTTGAGTTGGAAAAGTGCCTTCCTCGTCCATTTGTCTATTTTGGGCTGATTTGGGTTAACTGGAATGATTAAGGCACCTCCAACAACTTCTGGTGACTAGTTTCAGCTCACTTCACTTCATCAGAGCTAACTTGAGTTAGATATGCGCCCCCACCTATGGATTGACATGCAGTTGAGTTCTATTCAGTTAGACTCAGTCATTACTGCCCTTTGATTCAGTTAGGACTCAGTTAGAGTCAATTATGGCTATGATTAGTGATTAACTGGTGTGTTTAGTGTGGCTAACTGATAGCTAAGCCACTCTCATGTTTCCAATTCGAATGAGCTCCTTGGGATTCAAATTGTCTTGCTATTCATGCAATTTTATGACATTATATCACTATCTGATTATTGATTATTGATAATATACTACTGCAACCTTTAATTGCAGCACTGTTATGTCATTTTGTGTGTAAATTGTCTTGAATATTCTGTACGATTATGTTTTAGTCTCAAGATTGTTGTGACTGAATTTCACAGGGTGACCCATGGTATTTCCCCATGGTAATTCCCCTATAAAAGGAAAGCATTCTAATATGGTTGTGTATTGTATTGTAGCATTGTAAAACAATCTCCGTGGTTGTGTGAGAGAGTGAAGAGGAAGTGCAGCGGGGTTTCTACAGGTTGTATCCCTTCATTTTGATGGATGGTATAATAATAAAGGACTAGCAATTTTTGTGTGGACGTAGCCCATCTTTGGTGAACCACATTATATATGTGTCTCTCTTGTAATGGATTTTAATATTTGCATCTTGTTTATTGTTTATTGTTATTGCTCCGTAATCCTATTTTTCTAACAATTGGTATCAGAGCCAAAAGATTTATTTGGCTGGTAAACTTGCAGGAAAGAAGGGCTCCTGGTTCGAGTGGGAGAAATGACAAAAGAAGGAAAGTTTAGGGTCAAGAAATTTAACGGCCAAAACTACCAGTTATGGAAGATGCAAATGGAGGACTATCTTTACCAGAATGAGCAATACCTACCGTTGGGTGAAAAAACAAAACAGTCGACGACTATGAAGGACAAAGAATGGGAGGTTTTTGACAGAAAGGCACTAGGAACAATATGGTTGTGCCTGGATTCGTCGGTGGATTTCAATATCTCAAAAGAAAATACAACAGAGGGTGTGATGAGCACATTGGCTCAGCTCTATGAAAAACCCTCGACTTCCAACAAGATATTTTTAATGAAGCGTTTATTTAATATGAAGATGTCAGAAGGTGGATCTGTTGTTGACCATTTAAATGAACTTTGAAGATGAGGTTAGGGATCTTATAATATTGTGCCAGATCCAAGTCCATATATGGAAAGATAGAGTGTTGGAATTGTACTAAGAGAGGACATTTGAAGAAATACCACAGAGCTCCAAAGAAGAAAGGAGACGAGCAACATGAGACTACTTGGGAAGCAAATGTAGAAGGTGATGTGTTACAAGATGCTTTGATTCTTGCATTAGATAATACTAGTGATTACTGGGTAGTAGATTCATGGTTCTCATGCCATGATACACTCCATAGGAAAAATTTTCATGATTATGTTCCAGGTGATTTTGGACATGTTTTATTGGGGGATGATGAACCATGTAAAATTGTTGGAATGGGTAAGGTACAAATTAAGTTAAATAATGGAAATGGATGCTTGTTAAAAGATGTAAGGCATATTCCTGTTATGAAAAGAAATATGATCTCAACAGGGTAGTTGAGAGATAGCGGTTGTTTTTCTACATTTGGAAAAACATGGTGGAAGATCACTAAAGGAGCATTGGTAATATCTAAAGGAGATAGGATCGGTATGTTGTATTTATTTCCTCATAATATTGATTATTCTATCTTTGTAGCTTGCACATAAACATGTGCAGCACTATGGCATCATAGGCTTGGCTACATGAGTGAGAAGGGGATGCAAATTCTCCACTTAAGGAAATTGCTTCCATATCTGAAGCAAGTAAGTTTGGAATTATGTGAGAACTATGTTTATGGAAAACAAAAGAGAGTTAGATTTCTCAAGGTTGGGAAACAGAAGAAGAGTGAAAAGTTAGAGCTTGTGCATACAAATGCATGGGGACCGGCCTAGTTACAATCTCTCAGTGGCTCTCATTATTATGTTAATTTTATTGATGATGCAACTAGAAAAAATTGGGTTTATTGCATTAGACATAAATATGAGGTGTTTTCTACTTTTAAGAAGTGGAAAGCTTTGGTTGAGAATGAGACAGGGAAAAGGTTGAAATGTCTCAAGTCTGATCATGGAGGTGAATATTGCAGTAAGGAGTTTGATAGTTACCGTTCATACCATGGGATCCATAGAGAGAAGACAGTCGTAGGAACACCACAAGAAAATGGTGTGACAGAAAGGATGAACACAATGATCATGGAGCATGCAAGGTGTATGAGATTGCATGCAAGGTTGGCCTTATAGTTTTGGGATGATGTTGTAGATATTGATGTTTATTTAATAAACATAGGGCCTTCAATCACTTTGGATGGTGGAATTCTAGAGGAGGCATGGACAGGTAAAAAAGTAAACTACACATTTCTTATAACTTTTGGTCGTGAAGCATTTGTCCATATTAATAAAGAAAATGGAACAAAGCTTGAGGCTAAATCCAATAAATGTAACTTTATTGGATACAGGGTTGATCATTTTGGTTATCGCTTATGTGATTATGAAAATCACAAAATCATTAGAAGTAGAGATGTAGTATTCAATGAAAATGTTATGTACAAAGATTAGTTGCAGGGAAATAAAGAGGAAAAGGAAAACACAAAGTACACAATGCTTGATGAAATCAAAGAAAATGAAGTTCCAAATGCACCAAAAAATCAAGAGCAGTAGCAGGTACCTCAAACTCCTACAAATGTAAGAAGATATACCATGTTAAGTAGAACCCCTGAACGATTCTCTCTGTCACTGCATTATATATTAATGATTGATTATGGTGAACCGGAATGTTATGAAGAAGGAATGTAGGTAGAAACTAGAAAGAAGTGGGAGAAAGGAACGAATGAGGAGATGCTCTCATTGGTAAGAAACTAGACTTGGGATTTGGTTGAGTTTCCTGCAGAAAAGAGAGCATTGCAAAATAAATCGGTTTACAGGTTGAAGGAAGAAGAAGGAAGCAAGAAGCGGTATAAGGCTAGACTTATGGTAAAGGGGTTTGCACAAAAGAAAGGTCTAGATTTTGATGAAATATTTTCTCCTATTGTTAAAATGGCTTCAATTAGGACTATTTTAAGTCTAGTGGCGGTTGAAGATTTTCATCTTGAACAATTAGATGTAAAAAAAACCTTTCTCCATGGGGATTTGGAAGAAGAGATTTATATGTAGTAGTCATGGTGTTATTAGGTCAAAGGGAAGGAGAATTTGGTTTGTAGGTTGAAGAAGAGTTTGTATGGCCTGAAGAAAGCTCCAAGGCAATGGTACTTAAAATTTGACAAGTTTATGATAGAACAAGGTTATAGTAGATGTCATTATGACCATTGCGTTTATTTCAAGAGGCTAGATAATGGAAGATATGTTATCCTATTATTGTATGTGGATGACATGCTTGCTGCAGGGTCTAACAAGCAGGAAATAAATGTGCTCAAAAGAAAAATAGCTAAATCATTTGTGATGAAGGATTTGGGTGTTGCAAAGCAAATCCTTGGTATGAGAATAACAAGAGACATGAAGACTCACAAATTGACATTGTCTCAAGGTGAGTACATAGAAAAGGCGTTGGAGAGGTTTATAATGTAGAATGAAAAACTAGTTAGTACACCTTTGGACAACCATTTTAAACTAAGTAGGGATATGTGTCCTAAGACACGGGAAGAGATAGAATACATGTCCAAGGTTCCATATTCATCAACAATTGGCATCTTGATGTATGCCATGGTGTGCACAAGACCCAATATTGCACATGCAGTGGGAGTTGTGAGAAGGAAAATGAACAATCCAGATAAAGAGCATTGGAAAGCAGTACAATGGATTCTCAGGTATTTGAGAGGTACCACTTCTCATGCATTGTTTTCGGGAGGTTCAGACACTGTTCTATAGGGATATGTTGATGCAGATATGGCAGGTGGTAAAGATAGCATGAGGAGCACCACAGGGTATGTATTTACTGTGGGTGGAACAACAATAAGTTAAATTTTTAAACTGCAAAAGGTTGTGTCACTTTCAACTATGGAAGCGGAGTAAGTTGTTGCTACAGAGGCTAGTAAAGAGATGATTTGGCTGCAGAGATTCATGGAGTAATTGGGTAAGAAACAAGAGAATAATAGGTTGTACAGTGAAAGCTAGAGTGCCATTCATGTTGCAAAGAACTCGGCCTTTAATTCGAAGAATAAACATATACAACTCAAGTACCATTTCATAATAATTGTTATGGAAGATGAACCGTTAAAATTGGAAAAGATACATGCTATCCTAAATCTTGCAGACATGTTGACAAAGGTGGTAACCAGAGAGAAACTGATTTCTTGCTCAGTTTCAGTTGGCCTTTAAGCATGAAGGTGAAGAAGATAAATTTTTCAAGCCCAAGGTTCAGAGTATAGTCTAGCAGGTGTACTAGTGGTGGATTTGTTGTGAGCAGTCTCCAAGTGGGAGATTGTTGGTTGTGGAGCATGATCTTCCAGGTTCAAAGATGTTATTGCTCAGCTATGTGCATGCCCCAGTTTTACTATACACTCGTCCTAGTAGAGGGGTGCAGGAGGAAATCGTCCCCTTGTGGGGGCCCATCCCCCTTGGTTGGGGGATTCGAGGGTCAGTGGGCCCCTGGTGGGGGTTCAGGGGAAGCACCCTAGAGAAAAGGGGTTCAAGGTCGAATCCCCTTAATTTTTCTGGGGGGGATATTTGTTGACCAACATTTTGCATACCCTTGATACTCGGTGACCCGTGGTATTTTCCCATGGTAATTCCCCTATAAAAGGAAAGCATTGTAATACGACTATGTATTGTATTGTATCGTTGTAAAATAATCTATGTGGTTGTGTGAAGAGAAACTGTGAGAGAGTGAAGATGAAGTGCAGTGGTTTTGTTGCATATTGTATCCCTTCATTTTGTTGAATGATATAATAATAAAGGAGTGGAAATTTCTGTGTGGATGTATCCCATCTTGGGTGAACCAAGTTATATCTATGTCTCTCTTGTAATGTATTTTAATATTTGCATCATGTTTATTATTTATTGTTATTGCTCGCGATTCTGTTTTTCTAACAAAAGTTTGATGGCAATGATCCAATAACATGGATATTCCATATGGAGCAATTATTTGATCTACACAAAGTGAAAACTTTACAAAAGGTAACTATTCCATTCTTGTATTTAAAACCAGATCAATTTGTATGGTACCAATGGCTTTGTAACTATGAAAATGACCATATTGTCTCTTGGTATATATTTATGGATGAATTGATATAATATTATGGGGATATTAAGAGAAACACCTTCTTTATCCAATTGATAAATCTCAATCAAAAAGGTCCACTCACATATCACACTAAGTAATTTTAGAAGTTGAGTCTCAGAGTGAACTAGAACATTGCAAAGGATAATTTACTAGATCTCTTTATGGCAAATTTAAAGGAGAGCATTTAACATGAGGTACGTCTCTTTGAACCTAAATCACTGGAGTATGCCTTTAGTTTGGCAAGTAAAGTTTAGTAAAAATATGGCTACTAGAAAAGATACTACTAACACTTATAGAGAATGGAATGTTTCTTCCCACAACATCACTCAACCTACAATCATGCCTACAAGTTTGACGCCTTAGGGAATGGAGGAAAGAAGAGAAAAGGGACTATGTTTCAATTGTGACAAAAAGTATAGTAAGGGGCAAAAGTGCAATGAGAAGTTACTCTATATAGATTGTGAAGAGGAAAATGATCAAAACCAAAATAATATTAAGAGGTAGATCTAGAAATAGTACTCCAACCATATCTTGCCATTCATTGACTAACATTATCACTCCTCAAACTCCCAAGGTATAAGGATATATCAAAATTAAAATTGTAATAGTGTTGATTGATTCCAACAGTACCCATAACTTCATTAATTGCAAATTAGTCAAACTTATCAATTGCTTTATATATACGACACTAGAATTTCAAGTAACGATTGGAGATGGAAGTACCATAAATTGTTCATGGAAGTGCCATAATATTAAGCTTACTATGGGGGAGTATTTATTGGATATCCCAATGGTTGCAATCCAAATGAGTAGTGTTGATGTTGTACTATGGGTCTAATGGCTACAATCATTGGGAACAATGACTCTTAATTTTAATGAAATTTTCATGATATTTTCTTCATGAGGAAAGAAAATTGAACTAAGAGGTATTCCATGGAAACCCTCTGAAGTGATAAGCTCTAACACCATGCTAAAATTGCTAAAAAAAGGACATTATGGATTAATTGCACAATTGTGCTCACTAGATGTTCAAGCATCTATACCCTCTATTCTAGTGGAAATCTAATAGGTTATTGACAAATATTTTAAGATATTTGGAGAGATACCTAAATATATTCCACCTACCTGATATCATGACCATGATATTCACTTGCAAACATGAAGTGTACCAACTAACATTAAACCCTACATGTACCCATATGCACAAAAGAGTGAGGTAGAAAATATGGTTCAAGAAATGTTAGATGCAAGAATCATTCAACCTAACCAATGTGCTATTTTTCCACCAATGGTGATGGTTCACAAAAATGAAGGTTCATGAAATATGTGTCCAAATTACAGAGATCTCAATAACATGGGCATTAAAGATAAGTTTCTTCTTTCAGTCATTAATGAATTATTAGATGAATTGCAGGGAGAAATTTTCTTTACTAGCTTGGGTCTCTGCTTTGGATATCATCAAATCATAATGAGGAAACAAGACATTTCTAAAACAACCTTTGGAACATGTGAAGGTCATTATGTATTTTCGGTAATTTCATTTGGCCTTACCAATGCACCTTCCATATTTCAAAACTTGGTGAATTATAATTTTTAAATTCTTAGGAAATTTGTGCTAGTATTTTTTGATGATATACTAATCTATAGAAAATATGTAGTGATTTTTAACTCATAAATTGAATCACAAAAATATATAGAACACTTAAACTTAAAAAATAATCAAAATACATTCACCATAAGAATAACACCAAGATATAGAGAAACACTTAAGGTAGGGTAACACCATCAAATACTCCTTAAGGAATGAATCACTCCAAAAGGCATGTTATATACCTAGGGGGAATAATATGGGGTACCTAGGGAGACACCTAAGGGGAGTAAATTATTTAATGGGTACCCAAAAGGAAATAAACTATGTAATGTGTACCCAATTGAGGTAATTAATAATGGAATATCGTCCACTTGGTGGTTGGGGGTTAGTAAGAAGAAATAATATAAAAATGAGGCATAGACCCCTAAGTATACTCATAAGAAAGTATAAATAGAGATGAGTATCATTGTATTAGTCATGTTGGAGATTATTATTGTACAAGTATGGATTGTCGAGTGATTCCTTCCTTAAGGAGTATGTGATGGTGTCACCCTACTAACACCATCAAATTAGCCTTACAGAATGAATCACTCCACAAGTCGTGCTTATACAATAATAATATCCAACATGACTAATACTGCAATGATACATATCTCTATTTATACTTTCTTATGAGTATACTTAGAGGACTATGCCTCATTATTATATTAGTTCTTCTAACTAACCACCAATTGGACCATATTCCATTATTAATGGCCACTTTACATCAATTACCCCCATTGGGTACACATTACATAGTTTATTCCATTTTGGATACCCATTACATCATTTATTCCCCTTAGGTATCTCCTTAGGTACCCCATACTATCCCCCTAGGTATTTGACATTACATCCCCCTTAAAAATATTTCGTCCTCAAAACATGAAAGGAATACATAATAAGATCGACTAAGAGAATTAGTCAATTGATACCAAGCATGAGCATCCATCCATCCGAGTGGAATGTGAATATGTGGTCTAACTACTTCGTGGATTCCTTGATATCGATTCATGTTCTTGTGTTTCCAATATGTTGTTGCACTTCGTTGGAAACTACTTGTATTGCTCGTAGTTATCCATGCATCTCCATATTTGTTTCTGTGTTGGTTCCATCGTGGTCCATAGTTGGTTTTTTGGCGCTCCCAACTTGTTCTTGATGATTGTTGCTTCTCAAAGTGGTGTGGGTGGTGATATGCAACGATCTAAATGATGGATGCCTCTTTCTCTAACTTCATAACATGTGATTCCTTGGAATCATGTAGCTCGTTATATTCTTCTTCTTTTAGATTCCCTTCCTAGGAATTTTCATCATGGGCTTCTATAGTATCTTCTTTTGATTCCACCACAAACTCTTCATCTGATGTGTCATTTACTACTAGAACTAGTTCCCTTGCAGAGACTTCATCATGTGCCTTGTGGGTCTCTTTTTGTTTTGTAAGAGACATACCCTGTAATGTAATTTTATTTTTATTCTACCAAAGCTTTAAAAAATTCTTTTATACATTAATATTCATTATACCCACCGATTACATCCTATCATATCCCAAAATAACATCTGCATCATCCAATATAAAGCATACAAATATGAATGCAACACATATTTATCCATAGTAATCTTTAAATCTTTAGAAATTTGAAAGGTTTCACCATCAATTTGTGTGCTTTTAATATGTTGGGTAGGAACTTGCAATTTTTTGGCCAAATTAGCATGGATGGAATTATGCTTTTAACTAGGGATAATAGAAAGAATAATATTCTCCTTTTGAATACATCCATGAACATTTAAGATAGAAAATATACTTTTATGTTCCACTTGATATTTGTTCTTGGCCAAAGACCACTTGTCTAAAAGGACATATTCAAGGTCTTCATCAGAAAGTGCTTTCCTCTTAGCATAATCAAGTGAGTGCCACCATACCTTAACATCATCTTTGAAATAAGAGCTATATCCATGCTCCACAAGTTTTTTATATCTTGACTTGCAGTCTTTTAAGAATTCTTCAATGCTAAAACCACCATCTTTTCCTGTGAAATACCTCATGTTTTTTGTATCCTCAAAAGTAGAACTAGGGTTTGAAAAAAAATCACTTACTTCTTGTTGCAATTGGGGTTTTGAGCCAAATCTTTTTAAATGGCCATAGCTCGACTGCTTTTGCTCATAATTTCTAATACAACTTGTTTTTGGAACTAGAATGACCACTCTACATCTAATAACTCAAGTAGAATAGAAATTTGGGCACCCCATCACAAGATATTTGCTCTACAATTTTCGCTGCAAATAATTGATTTTAAATCAGTGATATCTCCACTCTCCAGACTCCAAATGAGATGGTATTTTTTTGAAATTACGTATTTTTGCGAGAGGAATTCATATATACAACTTGTTTCTTCTAAATTTTCACAAAAGGTTTCAGAAATTAATATGAAAGTCTCCACCCAATTTTTCCCTAACTCTTTTATCCAAAAATAAGAAAAAAAAATCCCTTCACTTTGTGCCAAGAAAAGAGCTCTGATACCATTTGTAGTAATCTTAACTTAGAAATTGAATCACGACAAAGATATAGAACACTTAAACTTTAAAAATAACCAAAAGACATTCACCATAAGAATAACACCAAGATATAGAGAAACCCTTGAGGTAGGGTAACACCATCAAATACTCCTTGAGGAAGGAATAACTCCACAAGCCATGCTTGTACAATAATAATCTCCATAATGACTAATATAATGATACTCATATCTATCTATACTTTCTTATGAGTTTAATTAGGGGTATATGCCTTATTATTATATTATTTCTTTTAACTAACCCCCAACCACCAAGTGGACCATATTCCATTATTAATGGACACATCACATTAATTATCCCCATTGGGTACAAATTACATATTTTATTCCCTTTTGGGTACCCATTACATAATTTATTCCCCTTAGGTATCTCCCAAGGCAACCTATATTATTCCCCCTAGGTATATAACAAAATCTTGGGAAGAGCATGTACAACATGTTGATGGGGACTTAAAAATATTGGAGCACCAACTATATTCCAACCCTTCTAAGTGTGCATTTGGGGTTCATAAAGTGGAATATTTGGGTCATATTATATCTCATGAAGGTGTCAAAATGTACCCTAACAAAATTAAGACTATCATGGAATTGTCAATTCCTAAAACCTTGAAGAATTTTAGAGGATTCTTAGTATTAACATGATACTATATAAACATCGTCAAGTATTATGGTCAAATAGCAACACCTATACCAAGATTATTGAAAAACGAGACATTCTCTTGAACTCAAGAAGCAAGGAAATATTTTGAAAAACTTAAAGTGGCTGTGTACAACTCTTGTATTAGCCACGCCTAACTTCACAAAAACATTTATTGTGGATTGTGATGTCTCAGGGCATGTCATTTGTGCAATTTTAATGCAAGAAGGAAATGCCATTGCTTTTGAAACTTTACAACTTAAAGGAAAAAACTTATGCAAACCAATTTATGAAAATGAAATGTTGGCCATGTTGCATGCAATTAAGAAATGTCGCCCTTACCTACTATAAGGACACTTCAAAGTAAGAACAAATAGTGATAGTCTTAAGTACTTCTTAGAACAATGATTATCTTCAAAAGAGCGACAAAAATGGGTTACAAAGATGGTAGGTTATGTCTTTGAAATTATCTACAAAAAAGGAAAATTGAACGTGGTGACATATGCAATTTCAAGAAAAGAAGAAGACATAAAGGGATTAATGTGTACTATTTCCATTATGCAATTTGACTGGGTGGAAGAAGAAAGGACATAATGTAAACATGATTATAAATCATGAAAGATAATTCAACAGCTACAAGAGGAACCTAGTTCACTAGATAAATGTTTGTGGAAGAATGATTCACTACGATACCGGGATCGCCTATATTTATGTAAGAATTCACAACTTAAACATAAGGTCCTTTTGGAATTACACACTTCTCTCCAGTAATTATTAATGGAGTGATTAGTAACTACATACATGTCATTTCCTGCACGGGTGTGGCTCACTGGCAATTCGCTTGATATGAAGTCACATGTTGTAAAGGAGGTCACGAGTTCAAATCACACCCAGGCTTACCCGTGTCCCATGCTTGCGAGCAGTTGTGGGGCACCTAGGGGTGTATTGGTAGTGGTCCTTGAACCCTGTGTCACGCGAGGACCATCCTAGTGCCCAGTTGTTGATTCCCCTAATAAAAAAACTACATACATGTCATTATTTATATGAATGTAATTTCCAATCTATGTTGAATTTGGTACATGAATGGAATAATTATCGTGCATTTTTTCATGTGAATATTTATTACATTTATGTTGTTTTTAGGAGTTACAAATGCGTTTTATGCCCATTTGTCATGCTTATTTCATATCAACAATCTTTATTTTTTGTTGTTGTTTTAGGCAAAACCATTTTCAAATTTCCCATGTTGCCAAAAGTTTCCTTCTTCTTTTTGTATTCCAGATTTGATATTAGATACCACATCTATCAAAATCATGGCGGCAGTTGATCTTGTGATCTACACTAGACTTGCATTTTTTTCCCTATATCTATGAGGTTGATATGAGTTGGAGAAGTGACTCTTGAAAATCCCCTATCGATTTTTGTAAATCCATTAAGTTATGCTTTGTGAGTAGATATGAAAATTTATACACTTATTTCTATATTATTTCATTTGGAATTAAATATGATGTTTGGAATACCTAATATTAATGGTATTCATGGAAAATATTGTGTCATCCCATTAGATTTCTCCATCATATATTGCAGGTGTCGGAATATTTTATATTCCTTGGAAGGTAATAATGTCTTTGTATTATGTCGAAAGATATCCACAATATTATGTAAAAGAGTAATACATTATATCCCATATTCATTATGGTAAAGTATACTCTTGATATCCATCATTATATAACGAGATGTTATTTAGGAGAATTATATTATCCCACATGTATTATGTGAGAGTAATTCCTCCTCTTCTCTTGGCACATAATAGGGTCAAGGGAGTCACATCACAACAACAGACTTGATCTTTCTGTATTGTATTGGGGTTTTTGGCATTGCTCTCTTGTAAGCTTGAGGAGATGTTCTGGAGATAATAGAAGAATAGAAGACTACATTCACATGTACGTAGCCCAATTGGGTGAACCATGTATATCTGGTGTTCTCTTTTATCTTATTCTCTTTTGTACTTATTGTTCTTATATTATTGTTGATATATTTTAGCTTGATCCCTCTTTCCAACATGGTATCAGAGCTGGTTACTATGATCTATCCCATTCTAAAGCTTTCTAACAATTTCATCATCTGGGCATTGTTTATTTTGTAGATTTTCTTTCTATCTAGTATCCATTAGGCTTCTCTTCAGATCTGTGCATATTTCTGCAATGTTTTATGTATAACCCTAACTCTATTTTGTAGATTTTTTGCAAAAAAAAAAAATCAAGGGTTTCTTGATTTTTTTGTGTAGATCTATGTGATTTTTGGATTGTCCTCAAGGAGATCTATCTTCCTATTATTTAGATCTAGTTTTTTTCACGAAAAATTGAGGTCGCAACTTTCATATCCAGATCTAAAACTTTTGATGCAAAATCTAAAGAATTTGGTTACAGATATGAGTTCTTCTAAAAAAAATACCCGATTTCAAGAAAAAAAAATGTCTGATTTCGTGTCCAAAAAATGAAGATATCTCTAATTTAAAGTCAACTATTTTTTCAAAAAAAAATCTGTACGGACGAAAAATTGCAAAGCTAATATCCTTTGACAAAATATCCATATTTGTATTCGGATTTTGTAGTTGGATGCAGAATGCTCATGCCATTTCCAGAAATAGGTTATAATAGCAATTCTGAGTCATGTTGATCGTGTTATGGTCATTTCACAATTTTGGCTCAAAACCCTTGATCTACATTAAAATAAAATCAAAATTGGTAAGATATTTTTAGTTTACTCATTCTTTTCTTGTGATTTCTAGCATTTGAGTTTTTCTTTATTTTCTATCATTATGAGCTCAAAAGTAGCTTATGTTCCTGAACTTGTTGGTCCTAACTATCTTGCATGGAAGAGAAAAATGATTGATGTTCTCTGGAGTAAGAAGCTATGGAGGATTGTTAATGATGAACACGAGAAACATGTTGATGCTAATGATGTGGATATATGGGAAGACAAATGTGATCAAGCAAGAGGGCTCATTGGTCAAACAGTTGTAGATAATCTTCAGGTAAGTATTGAGGCAGAAGAAAACCCATTTGAGGTATGTAAAACTCTTTCTTCTCTCTTTGATAAATCTTATGATGTTTCTGCTTATTACCATGAAAATAAGATTTTTGATCTAGATCCTACTAACTTTGATATAGTAGAATTTTATCTTATTGAAGTGAAACCTTAAATGAAAAATTAAACAATTGTGGTAAAGATTACAAGAAAACAGACATTGCTCTTATAATTCTTGTAGAACATAAATTGCCATCTTGTTTTGACATGTTCATTCAAAATAGGAATAGAGCTCTTGAATTGTCTCAAAGTACTACAGAATCTACTTTGATGATTTTTGTAAAGGGTTGATTAATGAGCAAGAAAGGTTAATTGTTTCAAGACAAATCTCACCTAATAAAGCTCTAATTGCTCATAATCCTAAGAAAAGTTTTAATAGTGCGAAAGGTTCTTGTTCACACACTTCAAAACCTACTAATAATTCTGGTAATGATTCTAATTCACATCATGAAAATAGTAAGAAGAAGAGAGTGTATGATCCTTGTAAGCATTTTGGTAAAACTAATCATCATGAAAAGAATTGCTTTAAATTGAAACGTTTAATGTCTAAAGCTAAAAAGAAAGGTTCTGATGAATCCCACATAGCTTTATGTGCATATGTTGTTTCTTCTAGTAATTCTTCTTCTAATGTGGAATGGATAATGGATTATGGTGCTTCTAAACATATGACTGGTAATGCTTCTTTACTTATATCTTATGACAATAATAAACACATATCTCAGAAAGTATCTATAGGGGATGGTAAACAACTTTTTGTAACTGTATTCGGTAATATTAATGTTGCTAATGGTCAATTGGAAGATGTTTTTCATGTTGAAAATATGCCCATCTACTTGCTTTCTATTTATCGTGCATGTCAGAAATGATATAAATTTGAATCTTGTCCTTGTAAATATGTTCTTAAAGATATCAACCTTAATTTTAAAGTAGTTTCTCCTGATCTCTTTGATCATACTGCTAGTTTATATAAATTTAATGGTTTTAATTCAACTATCAGACAACCTTTTTATTCCTATGTTGCTCATGTTGATGAACTAAGTAAATTATGGCATGAAAGATTAGGTCATTTGAATGATGGTAAAATGCAAATTTTAACTAAAATGGTGCATGGCTTACCTCATATTTCGTCTACTAACGGTGTTTGTGAAAGTTGTGTTCCTGGTAAACATCATAGAGAAATGTTTGATAAAGGTAAAGTGTGGCGTGCTAAGGAGCCTTTGCAATTAATTCATAGTGACATTTGTGGTCCTCTTGAAGTTCCTTCTATATCACATGCAGTCTATTTTCTTACCTTTATTAATGACTTTAGTAGAAAACCATGGGTTTGTTTTTAGAAACATAAAAGTGAAACCTTTTTAAAATTTGAACTGTTTAAATCCTTGGTTGAAAATGAATCTGGTAAAAATATTAAGACTTTAAGAACTGATAATGGGGGGATTCATTAAGAAATAATTTGAAGCCTTTTTATCTAAACATGGCATTTGACATCAAAAGACAATTCCTTACACACCTCAACAAAATGGACTTGCTGAAAGGAAAAACATAACTTTAGTTGAAATGGCTATATGTATGCTTTATTCTAAAGAATTACAGAAGAAATTTTGGGCTGGAGACATAAGTTATGCTGACTTTATTTTAAATAGAGTTCCTACAAAATTTGTTAAGCATGTTACCCCTGAGGAAAAATGAAATGGTAGAAAACATTATATTAGTAACTTTAAAGTGTTTGGTTGTGAATGTTGGGCTCATATTACTGATGAAAAATGGAAAAAGTTAGAACCCAATTCTGACAAGTGTATATTCATTGGTTATTATAAGGATTCTGAGGCTTATAGGTTGTTTGATCCTTCTAAACAAAGTGTCATAATTAGAAGAGATGTTCAATTTATTGAAATCTCTACACCACCTGAGTCTATAGAACCTCATGTTACTCTGAATATTCATTTATCACATGTTAATCCTATCTCAGTTACTCCTTCCAGTTCTGTGACTGATCTTAGTTCACGAGTCTTCCTTGTCTTCAAGTATTCCACCTAAATGTCTTGAAGATCCTGAAGTGACTCTTGTCCCTTCTAACCTTCCTGTTTGGGCTCAGAAAACTCTTGAACCTATAGGAAGTGATATCAGAATCCCTTTTGATACTCGTAGAACTAGATCTAACTTTACTCTCATGACCAAATTTTTAGCCACAGATGATCCTACTGCTTATGCTCAAGATAAGGGTAAACCTCATTGGAAACAAGTTATGAGTGTTGAGTATGATTCTCTTATGAAGAACAAGACTTGGTCTCTTGTTCCTCTTCCTTCGGGAAAAAAATTAGTTGGTTCTAAATGGGTTTATAAAACTAAATTTACTGCAGATGGACATATTGAAAAATATAAAGCTAGATTGGTTGCGAAAGGTTTTAATCAACTTGAAGGTATTGATTATAATGAAACTTTTTCTCATGTTGCTAAAATGATTACAATAAGAACGATTTTATTTATTGCCTCATCTTATAAATGGGAAATACACCAAATGGATGTTAAAGGTGTTTGTTTTAAATGGTGATCTTAATGAAGATGTTTATATGCAGTATCCTCCTGGTTTTATTAATGTTGAATAATCAAGTTTAGTACGTAAATTACACAAGTATTTATATGGTCTCAAACAAGCACCTAGGGTTTGGTATGATAAAATTGATACTTATTTCTTGAATCATGGTTTTAAGCATTGTATATATGATCCTAACCCGTATGTTAAGCATGTTAATGATAATATCATTGTTATTGTTTTATATGTGGATGATCTTATTATCACTGGAAGCCAACTTCTTCTAATTCAAAATATGAAAAGTGAAATTCAAAAGCAGTTTGAAATGATTGATCTCGGTATATTGCACTACTTCTTGGGTCTTCAAATTTGGCATAGGGAAGATGGTATTCTTCTCTCTCATCCGAAGTATGCTACATATTTGTTGGCTCGTTTCCACATGGGTTATTGTAAACCTGCTCCAATGCCTTTTCAGTCCGGTGTAAAGTTAGTTGTTGAGTGTACTACTCCTCTTGTTGATGCTACTCTTTATCATTAGCTTGTTGGCAGTTTGATATATTTAACCCACATTAGACCAGATCTCTCTTTTTTCGTCAGTATGTTTCATGGTTCATGCAGCAGCCTCATGAAATTAATTGGCAGGAAGCTAAGAGAATTCTGAGATATTTACAGGGGACATTGTATTATGGTGTTTTTTATTCGAGTAGTCCTATAGTTTTACTTTCTGGTTATACAGATTCTGACTGGGCAGATGACAGTTCTGATCGACAGTCAACTGCTGGTTATATATTTCAACTTGGTCCAGGTCCGATTTATTGGTCCAGCAAAAAGGGGAAGTATCTATCTTTATCATCATGTGAAGCAGTGCATAGAGCAGCCAAAGAAGCAACTAAAGAAGTAGTTTGGTTACAGCATGTTCTCACTGTGATTGGTTTGGTTCTAAAATCATCCACTGTGTTGAAATGTGACAATCAAGGTGCAATTCAACTTGCTTACAATATGGTATATCACTCCAAGACAAATCATCTTGATCTTGATGCTCATTACATTCAAGGTCTCATCACATATGGTATTCTTTCTCTTCAGTATTATCCTACTGAGTAGAAGGAAATCGACATCTTCATCAAATCCTTAACAACAATGAAGTATATGCATCTTTGTTCTTTGCTTGGGACGAGGGAAGTTCATCAAGGGGGAGCAGTAATGACTCCTTCCTTCCTTTGTTAGCGGGATTTTCTCCCAACCATTATTAAGGGGAAGTGTTGGAATATTTTATATTCCTTGGAAGATAATAATGTCTTTGTATTATGTCGAAAGATATCTGCAATCTTATGTAAAAGAGTAATACATTATATCCCATATTCACTATGGTAAAGTATACTCTTGATATCCATCATTATATAAAGAGATGTTATTTATGAGAATTATATTATCCCACATGTAATATGTGAGAGTAATTCCTCCTCATCTCTTGGTATATAATAGGGTTAAGGGAGTCACATCACAACAACATACTTGATCTTTTTGTATTGTATTGGGGTTTTTGGCGTTTCTCTCTTGCAGGCTTGAGGAGATATTTTGGAGATAATAGAAGAAAACAAGACTACCTTCCCATGGACGTATCTCAATTCAGTGAACCATGTATATCTGGTGTTCTCTTTTGTTCTTATTGTTGATATATTATTGTTTTGCATAAATAGGTAAGCTAGTTTAGCTTGATCCCTCTTTCCAACACCAGGTCCCTATATCTTAAGGGGCATTCAATCATGAATGGGATAATGAAGAATATGGCAATACGATGGATCAAATCATACTCATTAAAAGGCATAGAAGACGCTCAATGCAATAAATGATGATGGCGGGATTCTTGCAATAGAGATCCAACAACAATCATTCTCATGTAAATTACTTATGTTGTTGCGTAAGAATTCTCATCCTAGTGCAAGGCTTGTTGGGATCCTCATATGATGAACTATATTCATGTGTTTCCACAGCAAGTATATGTTTGCATGTGAAACTTTTAGCTTCCACATAGAACTCCATTGTTTTGAGAAACAATTGGAATGCACTTTCCAGGAAGATTGTTCTAATGATGTTGGCTATGATGAAGATATTCTAAGTTCTACAAAGAGTTCAAAGGTTGTAACTTGTTACAGATCAAGTATGTAACATTTATGATGTATCAAAAGATGATTGACCTTTGATTCATTACATGTATGGAAATTATAAAGAAGCATATGAGATTAACGAAAAATGGGAAATATGTTAAACTCATGATTTTAATAAGAATCAACCTTGTACTTATAATTACTGTTGCAATGAAGGATTAAAGACATGTGAAGGAGCCTATCATGTTTTTTTCCTTGGCCTAACATAATAATGTAGAAATATGGAATTAGTGACCATGATAACCTAATTTTTTTTATCATGGGAGAAATCCCATGAAAAAGGGACAACATCAATATCTTTTAGGAGAAACAATAACTTTTTTTTGCAAAATAAATGATATGAAACATAGATTTTGATTGTAGCATTATAACTCGTTATCCTTCTTGTTTATGTATGATCATAAAACAAGTAGGTGAAAGTGTAAAGCATTGGGATGTTAATTATGCTTCTAAAGGCCATTTGGGATTCCTCTCATTCTTCTATTTATCAAGTTGATTGGGATCAAGTAGAAAATGAAAAGAATGTTGAAAATTCACAATATCATTTTTTTATGAAGGTCACCCTATATATGACATTGATACTAACGCTCTTGAAGCATATACACCAAAATTTGAATAAACAATTGCCTTCAACTTTCCCAAATTTATGTCTAATAGTGTAAGGATAATGGAAAGGAAACCTCAACATTCTTATGATTTCACTAAGGATACTTGCATTGAATTAAGACAACATCCCTTCATAGTAGGCATGAATGATGGGAATGTTAATATCTTGTACGAATCCATGAAATATGCTTCTAACAATCCTTTTGTTTTCCAATAATAGAAAAAACAAAATATGGAATGACTTGGTGGAATGCAAAAAATAGATTCATTGATTAAGTTCCATGATATGCTAATTCTTGAAGAAGATATACACATTATAAATGAGAAATTAACACAAAAATATTGGCTAAGGGAGAAGTATAAGGAGGGGAAATGACATCATTCTTCTTCCAAGAAGAAAAAAATAGAAAGGGAATTCATAGCCTAATTTTACAGAAGACTCAAAACTGTGTGTGTTTCCTACCATAATAGCTAGAGCCACTATGAATTTGCAACTAGGTTGAACAAGTAAATTACAATTACATGGCTTCAACCATTGCTCTCCTAGAACAACAAAGAGATGTAATTAGTTAACGCATTTATTAAATACAAATGTGTGTGTGTGTATATATATATATATATATATATATTTTTTTTTTTTTTCTTTTTTCTTTTTCTTAACTAATTGTCTCATTATCATTTCCAAACTTTGAACAATGTCCTTACAACATGAGATTAATTTTCAATTAAATTCAATGAAAGCTTTCCAAAATACCCCCAGAACTAAAATTAAAACTTGCAACAATTATTGGTTCATCATTAAAATACAAAGTTTGAGAAGTGAGCCGCATGCATTGTTATGCAGTGCCACTAGGAATACTTTTACATGTAGAATGTAGTTTTGAGTCAAACAGAAATGGTGAGGTTGGAAAAAAAATTGTAGAGTGTAGTTTTGGGTGTAACAAAAATGGTGAAACTTTGAAAAAAAAAAACTAAATTGCAATGTAATGTCCCAACTTATTTTTTTCCCTCTTTTCTGCTTCAAGTCACATTTTATTCTTCTACATTTGCATAACAAGTATATTATTAGTGATTTATTTGCATTCCAAGAAAAATGTAGTTCTGATTGATTTCACTTCCATGCCTACATTTTCGACACATATCAATATTGAGTGCTATCGAATTTGTTATCTATTTAGGCCTCGAAAAATTCTAGAGGAAAACCTCAAAGTAATGGAATATGGATTTTTAAAAGGAAAGCTTGGGTCTTTCCATAGAGAAAATAATAAGACAAACATGACTTAACACAATAATAGTTAACTGGATTAAAGGAAGTATATTTAATAATAGTTAAAAAGTGGTTAATTTGGAACATGCTTAATTTGATCGAAGATTACCATAATAATAGTGAGAGAGATCTAGTGGGATTTTGCAATGAAATAAATAATCCAAATATGAACATAGTTAGTTTGCAACCAACCTCACAATAATAATATGTACCCAACTTTTTCCTTTGTGCCCATTTTATTAGCTAGCTAGGAATTATGGCATGCATCACATACAATTTGATAATTTTCCATAGTGAAGAAAAAAAAGAATATCAAATGCAATATTTATCCAAGTTGAGGTCTTTACAACACATTCTTACTTGTTGCAAAATCCAAAATAGTACATCTATAACACACAATAGAATTAGATCTCCTTCAAAAACTTTGGCTAAAGTTAGTTTCTCAAAGTTATATGGTGTAGAAAATAGCTTGTGCAAAATAGAACAATTGAAAATCCCTTCTTCAACTATCTGAATTCCATATATAGAGTTCTTAGAGTAACTATTTTCAAAATCCTAGGAAATTTTTCTTAATCACTAGAAAAACAGTTGTTGCTTGATTCAACCTTTTACCGAAGTGAAAAATTAATTTTACAAAAAATCTCTTACATAATAAAATAGACCAATAAAAGTTAAGGTTTAGAAACTTGATATTCCTTTTCGACAAAAGCCCTCAATGTTTCGTACAACCAATAAAGCCTTGGTGCTCTAGAAAAAACAAGTTTCTCTTGTTAAACTTCATACATAACAAATTCTTATGCCATTTGGTCCATCTTGTTTATGAGTGGGGTCATAAAAGGAGCGATGAGAGAGATCTCTTTAGAAGGAGTTGAAATGAGTCGTTTTAGTCTTTCTTCAGAAACAATGGGTGCTTGTTTAATAGTTGACCTTGCCAATGTAATATTATATTCTAAAGAAGCTATTTCTATTTCAATTGGTAATGTTTCATTTGGTTCACCAATGGAATGGAGCCTACAATTTTTTTAAACAAGCTCAACAACTTTTCATAACCTTTGGCATTTGCTAAAAGTTTCTTTGACATCCTTTTCTACTTTTAAGTATCCACACTTCCAATTGCTAATAGCTACTTCATGATGCTTCGTTTATATATTGCTTATCCTTAGGACAACTTTAGGGACCTCCATATGTTCTTGTTGCCAATGTTTTAATGAATTAAGCCAAACTTGTGCTTCTTGTTTCCTTGATTTTTGTTCTATTACTTGATTGTTGCATTTAGATAATTCTATATAATATTGTTGTAGTTGTTGCCCGAGACACTTCTCACCAAGCTCTTTGAGCATAGGAATAAAATTTTTAAACAAACTAATTAATTGGTTTCTTTAGGTTCGATAGACCAAAGTTCGGTCTTAGTGGACGATAACCATCATCATCATTTTTCTATTAAAAAACCTCTGAGCCGAATTCAATTCACCTTGGACTTCCAAGGCATGGGTTTTAAATTCAAAAGGACTAGTTATCTTTGATTTCCCAAGTTTATGTTTAATAGTGTAACGCTAATGGAAAGGAAACCTCAATATTATTATGATTTCACTAAGGATACTTGCATTGAATTAAGAGGGCATCCCTTCATAGCATACATGAATGATGGGAATGATAATATCTTGCATGAATCCATGGAATATGCTTCTAGCATACCTTTTGTTTTCCAATAATAGGAAAAACAAAATATGGAATGACTTGGCAATATGTAAAATATAGATTAATTGATTAAGTTTAATGATATGCTAATTCTTGAAGAAAATATACACTTTAGAAATGAATAATTAACACAAAAAATATTGGCTAAGGGAGAAGTCTAAGGAGGGGAAATGACATCATTCTTCTTTGAAGACGACAAAAATAGAGAGGGAATTCATAGCCCAATTTTACAGGAGACTCAAAACTATTTGTATTTCCTTCCATAATAGCTAAAGCCACTGTGAATTTGCAACTTGGTTGAACAAGGAAATTACAATTACATAGCTTCAACCATTGCTCTCCTATAACAACAAAGAGATGTAATTAGTTATTGTTTATTAAACAGAAATGTATATATATTGTTTCTTAACTAACTGTCTCATTATCATTTCCGAATTTTGAATAATGTCCTACAACATGAGATTATTTTCAATTAAATTCAATGAAAACTTTCCAAAATACCCCCAAAAAACTAAAATTAAAACTTGCAACAATTATTGGTTCATCATTGAAGTAAAAAGTTTGAGAAGTGGCCAACATGCATTCTTATGCAGTGCCACTAGGAATACTTTTACATGTAGAATGTAGTTTTGAATAAAATAGAAATGGCGAGGTTGGAAGAAAAAAATGTAGAGTTTAGTTTTGGGTGTAACAAAAATGGTGAAACTTTGAAAAAAAAAACTAAATTGCAATGTAATGTCCCAACTTATTTGCATTTCCTCTATTATGCTTCAAGTCACAATTTATTCTTCTACATTTGCATAACAAGTTTATTCTTAGTTATCTATTTGCATTCCAAGCAAAATGTCGTTGTGATTTCTTTCACTTCCATGCCTACATTTTTGACACATATCAATATTGAGTGTTATCAAATTTGTTATCTATTTAGGCCTCGAAAAACTCTAGAGGAAAACCTTAAAGCAATGGAATATGGAGTTTTAAAAGGAAATCTTGGATCTTTCCATAGAGAAAATAATAAGACAAACATGACATAACACGACAATAGTTAACTCGCTTAAAGGAAGTATATTTAATAATAGTTAAAAAGCGGATAATTTGGAACATGCTTAATTTGAGATTATCATAATAATAGTGAGCAAGATTTAGTGGGCTTTTGCAATGAAATAAATAATCCAAATATGAACATAGTTAATTCGCAACCACCCTCACAAGAATAAGATGTGACCAACTTTTTCCTTTGTGGCCATTGCATTAGTTAGCTAGGACTTAATGCATGCATCACATACAATTTGCTAAAATTTCCATAGCAAAGAAAACAAAGAATATCAAAGGCAATATTTAGCCAAGTTGAATTGTTTACAACACATTATAACTTGTTGCAAAATAAAAAATAGTCCATCTATAGCACAAAATAGAATTTGATCTCCTTCAAAAAAATCCTTAGCTAAAGTTAGTTTCTCAAAATTATATGATGTAGAAAATAGTTTGTACAAAATAGAACAATTGAAAATCCCCTTCTTCGATTATCCGGAATCCATATATAGAGTTATTGGAGTAACTATTTACAAAATCTTATGAAATATTTCTTAATCCCTAGAAAAATAGTTGTTGCTTGATTCAACCTTTTACTAAATTAATTTTACAAAAATCTCTTACATAATAAAAGAGACCATTAAAAGTTAAGGCTTAGAAACTTGGTTTTCCTTTTCAACAAAAGCCTTCAATGTTTCATACGACCAATAAATCCTTGGTGCTCTTGAAAAAACTAGTTACTCTTGTTAAACTTCATACACAACAATTTCTTATGACATTTGGTCCATCTTGTTTTTAAGTGGAGTTGTAAAAGAAGTGATGAGAGAGATCCCTTTATTAGGAGTTGAAATGAGTTGTTTTAGTCTTTCTTTAGATACAATGGGGTTTTGTTTAATAGTTGACCTTGCCAGTCTAATATTATATACTAAGGAAGCTATTTATATTTCAACTGGTAACATTTCATTTGGTTCACCAATTGAACAGAAACTACAATTTTTTATAACAAACTCAACAACTTTTCATAACCTTTGGCATTTTCTAAAAGTTTATTTGACATCCTTTTCTACTTTTAAGTATCCACATGTCCAATTGCTAATAGCTACTTCATGATGCTCCATTTATCTACTGCTTATCTTTAAGGCAACTTGAGGGACTCGATATGCTCTTGTTGCCAATGCTTTAATGAATTAAGCCAAATTTGTGCTTCTTATTGCCTTGATTTT
Organism: Pseudotsuga menziesii; assembly: GCA_001517045.1. NCBI lineage: Eukaryota > Viridiplantae > Streptophyta > Pinopsida > Pinales > Pinaceae > Pseudotsuga > Pseudotsuga menziesii. The sequence continues at coordinate 213,564 of LPNX010031740.1, forward strand.
TGTTTTATTACTTGATTATTGTGTTTAGATAGGTCTATATAATATTGTTGTAGGTGTTACATTTTTCTATTAAAAAACCTATGAGCCAAATTCAATTGACCTTGGAATTCCAAGGCATTCATTTTAAATTTAGAAGGACTAGTTATCTCTGCTTTGTAATAATTGACTTCCTTTTCCAATACAATTATTCTTTATTTCCATTGTATGCATTCTTTGACCAAGTTTTGCACATGGGGTGTGTTGGCATTGGAAAAGGAATTCATTATTGATATTATTGCCATACTTGCTACCACATGATCTTTTATTTATGCTCCCATACTTCAGTTTGTGTAGTGACCACAATATCTGAATATATAGAAATTCGTTCGTTTTATGTGTTTGTCTCATGATGTGCTTTTCAATTTTATTAAAATACAAAGATTTCAAAGTGGTGATTGGTTCCTCTAGCTCTTCTTTTCATCCCAATTCCAATCCTATGAGGAAATGTCCGCCTATAACTTGGGCATCAGTGAATGTCTTTGCATTATGGATATGGGGATTAAAAGTTTATAGATCAACATCTCTTGAACTAGAAGTTTGTTCTTGAAGAACTTCAATTATTTTGTCTTCTTCCTCTAGTTTTCTCAATTCCTATTTTGTTCTAAGCACTTTTCTTACTTTATCGTGTTCAATTATTTTTGTTTCTTTAACAAGCCTACTTTGTTCTGCTTCCTTTTCAACTTCCAATTTTCCTTGTTCTTCAAGTGATTCTTCTTTTCAATTTCTAATTGACCCTTGTCTTGATCTGCATTTATTTGCTTCCAACTATCATTTGAGTTTCCAATTCCTTCTTTGATACTTTCTTGTTTCTTTTGATTATTTGGTAGAAGTTCTTCTTTAATCCTCTAAGTCTACTCTTCTTTTGACATGATCTTCCTTTTCTCTCTTGCATTCTAACACCTTTTCTAAAACTTCTTGGTATAAAAGCACTATTTCTAAGATCCCCTCTTTCCATTCTTCATGAGCATAGGATCATTAGTACTTTAGTGAATTGCAAATGATTTTCCACCACTTGTTTTGGTTAAGGCCTTTAAAGTCTTTCTTCACCAAAATTTAGTTCAACTATTGCTCTAACTTCTACTTGAGCATGTTTGCAATTTCCCAAACTATGCATTCCAAGATTTAAAGGATTAGGAGAGCAAATCTTGTTTTGATCCTTATTCAATGAAGTAATACCATATAAATTTGTTTGGTATGCAATTTCCCTTATAACTACTCTCTTAGACACACATGTTGGGAGTAGGTGTGGAGATTTTGTGCCCCATAAATTCTCACATATGTATGCTCTTTAGTTACATAATAATTACTTATAGCACCACTTATTGACATAGATTCCTTTGATCACATGGGAGCTAGTTCATTGAATATTAATGTGTATAGAGGGAAAATAAAATGATCACATAGAGTAGGGGATCACCATTTGTAATTATGTTCTCACAAATTTTGGCAATAGGATTCTTAGCTGGAACCACCAATTCCACCTATGTCCTAGAAAAGGTTTGAATGCACACACAATATCTATAAGATAAGAAGCCAAGTTGAATCCTTGCATATTTTCTCCACTTGGAATTTGCATGTGCTAGATTTTTGACAAAATAGATCCCCAATTGAAAATTGTTCCATTATTTACCACTTCATCATTCAATGAAACCTACTCTTATTTCAAGTGCGATGCATCCTTTTCTCCATGCAATCTGCAAATCATAGGCATGGCACGTTGAAAGGATTTCTCTTGAGATGAGTTGGATATAATCCATTTTCCCTAAACCACCATTTGCTTACTTCTTTAGAGTAATTACTTCTTGTTTTGCTAAATTGCTCCACCCAACATGTTAGGTATTGATTGCGTGTGAATGCAACCTAATTATTTTGCTCAAGGTTGTGGTCATTAGTTAGTTGGGTTACAGTGGAATGTAATAATGGTAAATTAGTGGGATAAAAATTTGAAAAGGGAATTTGAATGTAAATGGAGCTAGTGGAGAACTTATTGCCTACCTCCATTGGGCATGGGATAAATAGAGGGTTTTAAGGAGTCACTTGTCATTGTCTTGTCTTGGGTTTTCTCTTATCGAAACCTCTTCGATTTCTTAAGAGTTGAGGGTTCATAATAGAGGTTAAGGGAGTAAGTTCCGCAACTCCCTTGCCTGCCATGGACAAGGGAGGCTAATGCAATCAATTTTCATTCTATCATTAAAAGAAAAAAAATGAAGTAATCATTGTTTATTTTGTGGTGTCTTGTTACTATCTCGTGTTGTGTAGTTGCGAACATGTTCATTTTTTCTTTTTATGGTTAATTAAGTTAGGGTTTTATCTAATAAAATCTTGGCCATGAGAAAGAGCCAACAATTTGCACTAGACATTGGATTTCACAATTCAAAAAATTTCAATTCAGTCATCATGATAGTGTTATAGTTCAAACTCACTATATTTGTTTAAAGCATATTGTTCACAACATAGTCATAATACGTTAGCAATAGAGATGTCTTTATTATTCCAAATAAAAGAATAACAATTAACGACTTTTAAGAAATTAGAGAGAGAAATGCAAAATCAACACTATAAAATTTATGCCTTAAGATGTTGATCTAACACATCAAATTAATGTTGTGCAACTTTGGTGAATGTAATGTCACATTTACATCCTCTGTGCCATAAAGTTTTAGCTATCATTATTTGATGTATCATTACCTATCATGCATATAAGGAATAATAATTATTGATTTTTTCAAAAAAGCCACATGTAAGATAAAATGTGACTCAAGAAGAAATATAACACATTAAAATGAGTTAATTATGCTGCAATACAAATGTAATGAGAGGAATTGTTCATGAGTCTACCCTAATTAAATGAAATAAACTCATTTGTAGTCTTGAGGTTATATTTCGAAGAGTTTTTTTTTTCGTTGTTCACTGAATCTAGGTAGGTACAACCCGAAGGAACCACCACCTGTTGGCCCAACCGTGAGGAGCTTGACCCCAATAGACATAAGGATTGAACCCACGACCTCATGACATAGGGCCAAAGGCTTGGCACAGGGGGATCCAACCGATTGGGCTATCCGTTAAGGCTACATGTTTTGTCATTCACAAAACATGTAACATGATATGAAGGTCCTTCAAGTAAAGCTTGGAATATGAAAGGATGCACAAACGTCCATAAAAAATATTTTAACTATTGGCAATAAAATTCATGGAGAGCTATTGTGCTACCTTTGAGAATGCAAGGCCAACTCCAATGTTGAATGGAAGAACCATTTGCCCACCCAGTATAGTGTGGGACCTTTGAGAATGTAAGGCCAACTCCAATGTTGAATAGTGTGGGACCTTTGAGAATGGAAGGCCAACTCCAATGTTGAATGGAAGAACCATTTGCCCACCCATAAATACTATGGGACCTTTGAGAATGTAAGGCCAGCTCTAATTTCCAATGGAAGAACCATTTGCCCATCGAGAAATGCTGTCACCAAGTTTGTACAAAGAAGAGTACTATCCTAGATCACCCTTTGAATCTGAAGGGCCCCTCAAGTTAATTTAATTCAGCTTCTTGCATAAATTGAAAAAGTTAATTTAATTCAACTTGTAAATTGCAGAAATTGAAAAATTGAATAAATTACCTCATCATAAGTTTACCTCAACAATTGTTAACTACCCTACAATGCAGCAAAATAACTACCATGTCTTGCCCTTTATCTTGAACTCCGTTATTAGTGGGCAACTTCTATGATAATTATTGGATAATTATTGGAGTGAGCATACATTTTTTTTGAAAATTCTGACCAAAATCTGGCAAGAATTGTTGAAATTGTAGTTTCAGTTTGTTGAAATTGTATATGCAGCAAGAGCAAGAGTTATTGAGATGCTGAATCCATTTCTATAACCAAAATTGCAATTTGAACCACCAATTTCAACAAAAATTCCTCACAGCAAAATCCTTAGACAAATTTCACCAGCAAAAGTGCAAATGGTGACTCCATAATTATTTGTATGGAATAATGACGGGCGCTCTTAGTTTCACGGTAGAGCTTTACTTTCAAAGCTCATCCTCTTATTCTAAGAGCTCTATCTTTGGATCCTCTGGGAAAATTGATAGTTTAAACTGCTACGCAATACAGAAAACTTGAATTCGCAATTCAAAATACTTCAATTCGGTCATCGTGGCAGTGTAACTTTCAATAACAATTGCCGCTGTTTGTTTAGTTGGCTTCATAACCAACAATATTCCCCAGCCCCACCATTCTCTTCCGACTACAGGAAAACATTTACAGTATTTTTGAATCTAGCTGCCCATTTCTTCCGTTCGTTGGATCGATTCACGGGCTCATTGGAGACAATGTCTGGAATCTGCTTTTCATCTCGTCTTTCTTCGTATGATTTGCACAATGCCTCAATCCCATGTTCATTAAGGTCTCCGATCAGGCATTCAGTCTTCATCTCGCGTTCTGTGCATTCTCTGAAGGTCAAGGGCCCACCAATTTCCTACTCGCTTAACAATTTCGATGCTTCTCTGCAAACGACCGGTATTTTCTCATGTAAACCATCTGGTTATCGGAACCTGTCGTTTGAGACATTCAGGCATGTTGGTTGTGCAAACCAAGAGAGCCCATTGGTCTCTGATGTTGAGAATGAGGAAGGGTGGATGAATGGGCTTCACCAGGTGGGCGAAGTTCTTTCTATGGCATTTCCTGCGTGGATTGCATTGGCTTGCCTTGCAGGATTGGTTCGGCCCTCCGCCTTTCTCTGGATTCGAGGCAACTGGCAAATTGCTGGACTTACCGTCACAATGCTAGGTCAATATATTATATAACATTTTATTATTGCTACATGTCAAAGAGTGGACTTCTTTAGGTTAGGTGCCAGGTTTGGATTATATATCTAGTCAAAATCGCCCGAGCCTTGGATCATGCCTCATCCCTTTGAGATTCATGCTATATGGCAACTGCAGACCCTATCAAGAATGGAGCACTAAGTCCAGTTACTTGTGAACTAACATTCTGTTGGGAGTTTTTAGTTTTAGTTTTATTTATGATTTAATAAGTTAATTTCATTTACGTTTAGTTTGTCAAAGCTTTTGTTGCCAAATGAATGGAACATCTGATCAGTGCCAATTTAGGATGGGACTCTTTTTGCATTTAATGAGTGGGCTGAATTTGGTTCTCAGTGATGTGAGTTTGTATCTTGTATGTGTTTACGACCTGATCAATATGAACTAAGTTAGAATTTCTACTGCATCTTTATTAGTTCTATGTAAGGATTGTATTTAGCGAATGCAGAACTCTCAAACCAGGGTGAGAACATAGATGGCTAAGTTTGAACCCTGGGCTTAGCTCAAAAATTGTAAGCCAATGAGAACCTCTTAAACCACGGGGAGAACAGAGATGTCTATGTTTAAATCCTGAGCTTGGCTCAAAAGTAAAAACAAAATTAGAACTTGTCTTATTAATAATCAGTCCAATTAGAGCCAACATTCATACCGAATGTTATTAGTCAAGTATGGATTGAGTTAGTTGTGGATGCACATAGTGTTAAGATGCCAGCTTGGAATGCCTTGGTAGGGATTTGCTGGTGTATTTTTGGGGTTTTTATGGGTTTTTCCGAGGATATAGTATAAGTGGTAGGATACCTTTGTTACTGTCATGCTTGTGTTCAATTCTCAATGGGATATTTCGTATGGTGTTTAGAATTTTTACTAGGGGTTGTGCTGATGACCTTAGCAATGACTTGTTCTATATCAAACATATAATTATTTTGTGCACCTTCGGCCAGCTAGTGCCTAGCTTGGATCTGAGTCATTCATCTTAATATTTGATAGGTGTGGCTACCATATCTAGTTGTTAGAAATAACACAAATAAAAGTGTGACATTGTTGTTTTTCTGCATTCAGGAATGGGCATGACACTCTCCTTGAAGGATTTGCAAGGTGCATTGGCAATGCCCAAAGAAATTCTGGGAGGAGTGTTGCTACAGTATACTGTGAGTATTTCGTGGCCGGGGTAGTGATTTTATGCATATGTGACGTAGAAAGCAATTGATGGAAATTGAATTGCTGGTCAAATTTTTTTATTTAAATTGGGGAATTGCAATATAATATGATATAGTCCAAACTGTCAACGGCATTGAACTCCTTGTTGAGATTTTTTTATTTTTTATCTTTTTATAACTGAAACATGTATCATTTTTATTAAAAGAAGGATGTGGAAAGTCCAGACTCCAAACAACTGAGAGAAATACATATATGTCCATGATAAACAAAATTAAAAAAAATGCTTTGAAGAGCTGGGCCTTCATATAGTAGAGTTCGCCTCTGAACATACTAGAACAAACTAACCTCCTATCAAATCTGAAATTGTACTGACTTACATATCGACCAAGAAGCAAAATATAAGTGTAAACCATGAAAAAGCAACAAAACAGCCAAACTGGTGCTCACTGTGGGCTTCCTCCATAAATAAGGACATCATTTTGCTCCAAGTCAATAAAAACTGGTGGGTCCAGCTGTTCTGTCTTGTTAAGAGCAGTTTGTTGAACAGTCTCTTTTTCAGCTGACCACTCTTTAACTGAACCAATTGAAGTCAATGGCTGACCAATAACAGATTGAGACTTGTTACCTACTAAGTCATGCTTAGTTGGTTTATCAAGTGAGCCGACAAAGTTGAACATACACAATTGTTCATTCTTCAGAGTTCAGAAGTCAGCCAGGCTTCTTTTGTGAAAATTTTTAAAATTTTCTTATATTACATGTTCATACCCCCTTGGGTGAATTTTAATAAATGTACTAGCATGATGAAGTATGTAAAAGACTTAGTTTCCTAGACTTAAACATCAAGTCGACTAGGCCAGAGTGTTTTTTCCCTTGGTAATTATTTGTTGTTGAACAAACGACTAATAATTTCTGAGTTTTTCACTCACACCTCCAAAGTTGGGGTAGTTGTCTTGGTGGTTAGGCCTTAGGAGGTTATTAGAGTTTGTGTCAATGTTTATAAACATGCTAGGCATTAATATCGAGTCATATGGACATGTGCTAGGCCCCCCAAGTCTTTTTTTTAAATTTTTGAGAAAAATAAAATTTTCCGTAAACTTAGGCTATTTTTAATAGTCTAATTGGAAAAATTATAAATATAATAAAAGTGTGGTTAGGGATCAGATTTTGCCATGGGGGTGCTCATTTTCTAACTTAGAGCACCCGTTTTACCCAAAAACCCATTTTTTCTAACTTTTAAGTGATAAATTTATCACTTAAGTAAAAAATCTTAAAAAAAAAAAGTCAATTTAAAATTAGAAAAAAATAAAGTATGGAGAAAAATCCCAAATTCCTGAATTAGTGGAATCTTGTCGGATTTGATTGAAATCAGTGGCATTGGCTCCCTGTGAGGTAGGCAAGTCTTCTCCTTCATGAAGGCGTCAACTTGAGGTAGGTAGGAGAGGTGGCAAGCTCACGCTAGCTTGAGGATGCGCCCCTCTCTCTCATGCCTCATGTGTGGTTGAAGTGTTGATTGATGAATGGATAGGTGGAGTTTGGTGGAAGAGGTGGCGCCTACCTCTCTAGTTCCACTCCACTCTAACTACACTCATCCCTCAACCATCTTCTCAAATTCAAACTCCATCTTCCAGTGTAGGTTGCGCCCCCTCTTGGCCAGTTTGGCTATAAATAAAACACAACCTCTCTCATTCAAGCGAGTTAGAGTTGGATGAAGAGCTGGTCTGCTATTGTAACACTGTGATATTCATTCTTTTGCTTGAGAATAAAGAAGCTTTGGAGGCTAAACTATGTAGTGCTATTGTGTGTGGAGTACTAGCGTCACACTGCAAATGTGGTGATTTTTTTATTTCTTCTCAATTCTTGCTTCAACTTTGTACTAGCCTTGAGGGATTCAACTGGATCAATAGGAATAGATATTTGCAAGTAAGATTACTTGCTTGTTTCTATTTATATCGTATGTGTTTAAAGATATAAATTGTACATGTAAAATAAGCTTATTTGCATGTTATTTTTGTCTTTTTTCATATATATATATCCAGATCTCACGAGGTGTTTTGCAAGATCGTGATCTAATTTCAGGTTGCCAAGTATGGAGAAGGTGTGGATCTAAGTTGATTCCATTCCGTTTCCAACAAAAATTTTCAAGACATTGCCCCTCGGCACTCCACGATAAGGCATTCCTTGGTGGATTTCTTCCAGAAACAAACTGGTCTCTACTTCTCTTCCTCCTTCAAAATCAACTTCTCCCTTGGTTACTTTGCTTGTTTATGTGGATCTATATTGTTTTAATTCAAATGATTTATTAGATCTCATTCCCAAGTTTTGAAAAAAGCGAGATCTCATAGTCCTTCAAAGTTTCATAAGCATTTTTAAGTAGATCTAGCTTAGAAAAGCTCTTTTTTAGCAAACATTCTAAAGTAGATCTTAATCTTGTTTCTTGTTTCAAAGAGTAGTTTTCTTTGATCTTTTAAGTTAAATTTGGCATCTAAGTGAACATCATATTGGCTTCCCAAAAAACAAGCTAAGATCCCAAGAAAAGCTTGCTTTCCTTGGTTATTTTGTGCATTTTTTAATCATAAAATTAATTTAGGATTTTTTAAAGAAATTTTTTATGAATGTTCAAAGACACTCTTAAAGTGTTTTTGAGCATCTCTAGGATTTGATAGCTTGCTGTTTTTGCAGATTTGGCGATTAAAGAGAAGGAAGTGCTGGACAATTTTTCAAAAATTTGAGCCATTCAAGGCTTCCAGGGACTCCCGTTTTGTTTATAGTTAAAATTTTGACCTTTTGTAAGCCTTTGAATCCCGAATAACAAAGATCAAAGTGCATTTCTTTTCACGCATGTTGTAACTGCATAATAAAATTTTCGAGTAGGTTCTTCAAAGCCCACTCCCCATCCCCCCAGAGGGGGATTTGTGTCGGTGTCACTTTTCATGTTTTTTTCTAGTTTTGTTTAGATTAGTTTATTTATTGCAGATTTCTATACTTTGATCACTGTATTGTCGATATATCTTTATTTGATTCAAAGTAAACGAATACTGACCCACTGCTGCGGTAGTGTAGTAATTAGACAACCTTTTTTTCAAGTTTTTTTGTATGTTAAAATAAACCCCCTTGCTTTCCCGAGTATGGTTCAGGGACAAGGGCTTTCCCGAGTACTAAATTTGGAAAGAGACTCTTGGATTTTATCTTTCTAACCAAACAACCTCGCAATAAAATTCTTAAAATTTTACCAAGGCTCTGTTGTCTATGCTCTGCACCGCTGCCGTTCGACCGACCAGTTGGATGCATTAAAAGCAATGTGAGTGGCTAGTTTAAATTAGTCTCACATTCAATTAACCTCCCAAGGCGAAAATCCAACGCCTTGATTTAATCCATTGTGGGGAAAGTTCACAGAGGAAGCGGGAACCACTAGATAGTGACCTCGAGATACTGTTAGGCTACACCCTCGTTTGGTGTAGTGTTGGACACATCCTAGAGACTTCTATCTAGCCCACATATTCTTCGTGTGGAGCCACATTGGATAAAGGTCTTGGACATACTCCTCGTACCGTCAGGTATATTTGGAGTCCCTTTCCCCCCTTTGTTTAATCCACTCATCTCATCATTAAATTAAAATTGACCAAGAACAATTGCAACACATTTGCAACACTACAATCTTGTGACTCCATTTTCAGCATTGGTCTATTTTCCTTGTATCGTACAATCATTTTGATTTGAGTTAATTCATGTGTTGATCAATTATAATTTATATGCTGTCGTGCTTATACTTATTGTTGCAAATATCTTGTTTCCAGTATTTATTTTCATAAAAACTCCTAAATAACTCATCCATAAACCACCACTAAAGCTTAATCAGCCTTAACAACTAATTAGGGTCTACCTCCCTTGGCTTCGTTAGGAGTTTGCCTAAACGGAGGAGTCAAGATCAAGTGACAATGCTTTACTCAAGACTTACCCCCAAGGACGCACTTAGTGGCTTGAAGATTTCTGCCACGATAGCCTAACCCCCCTAGGTGCGTGAAAGGCGCCAACAAGACCCCCAACCAAAACCTAGAATTATATTGTAGTGCTTATCTATGTCACTGGCTAGCTGGTCATATTTAGTGACTTGTTCATCAATTTTAGTCTCCATTTCTTCCTTTTTTTCTCGTCTTTTCGTTCAGACTTAGGTACTCTATGGCCTGCTTCATGCCCTCAAGTTAGGCATTTATCTCTCTCAAAATCCTCTTCATATCATCCACATTTTTGTTTCCAACTAAGCCAGAACCCATGGGATTCACCATTGTTTTAGAACAGTAAAGGAGGCATGGCCTACTGGACAAAATAATTAGAAATAAAACCTAAAAGCAGACACCCGCTTCAATAGTGTAACACCCCAGAATTGAACCTCCCAGTTTGAGACAAGTGGATTTTTATCTTTTACCCACTAATTGACCACATGCAACAGAGTACACAGCTTATCTGAGAGAAAAGCCAAAATTCCTGGAAACATTGCAATACAAACACCCTAAACACTTGAGCAATTGAAACCACGGTCTAATCTCTAAAAAAGAAGAAGTATCTTGGATGGAGCTGAACTTGGAACCCGCCTCCACCTCGACTAGGGTTCTCACTTAATAGCAAGCATGTAAATGAGAAGTGAAGGGACTTGAGGCATGTGGGGGAGGGTGCAAATGACCCCTCACTCGACATTAAATCCCTGGTGCAAACATGCAATTCTCTCTCCATAAGCTACCACTTGTGTTGATTTCCCATGATTTTTTGAAAGTGTTTAATGAAGGGTCTTGAATTAATATTTCTTCGATGCATTAGAGAGTTATGGCAAACTACCTTAGGGAGGTCCCCATTTTTTAAGAGGACCCCCTTTTCCAAGAATATTACGTCGTTTGTTCTTCCACTGGCTAGACAATTGTTTGAGTGTTTGTTATGGAAGAGTTATCCAACTGATTGAGATTCCATATAATTCTTTGCAAAATCCTGGTGACCAGAGATTCTTCCTTAATGACCTTGCTCCAAATCTTATTCATAACAAAGATAAGATAAAATAATGTATGTTATTTTTATTAAGGTCCAACAAATGACCACAAAAGTAGGTCAATGGGACTATGCGGTACCATGATAACAAGACAAAGTGGGAGCCCAAAAGGAGCTCCTATAAAAAGTAGCTCATTGCTCTCTTGACTTGACAACTTGACGAGCAGTTCCTTGAAGTAGGGTGTATGCTTCTGCAAGGTTGTTAGTCGTAATACCAACCCCCACGAAAATGTGCATTTTATGTTTCCTTTGGGATTGTTACCGCTCAAACTAGCACTTTGCAAATCAAGGCTATGTAGGACTAGTGCTATGACATCAAGCTCGAGAGAAAGTTAGACCCAATGTCACCACAGTCTAACCTATCAACATTTCGGGTAACTCCGAAACCTGGGGGGAGACCCTAATCAATGAAAGATACCTGCAACTACCAACAAACCACAAATAGCTATGATCAATGCCTTATCGGAATCAAACAATATCAAATCAAGACACAAGAATCATATACAAATGGAGTTATTCACGTTATCACAAATCCCAAATAATATCATGCCTTTCAAGGCAATTTCATGTCTCCCAAGGCAATGACACACTTCCCAAGGCAAACACTCCAAAAAGTGCACCCTCAAGGAAAAGAGGGCAATTGATCTAGGGCAAAGTTGAAGGACAAGCCAAAAATACCACACACCGTCTAATTCACCAATTATGAGGGTTTTATGTATCCCAATGCACTTCTTCAAAAGAGGACACGCTCTAGGGTTTGTGGATAAAACCTAAGGGCAAAACTTTAGGGTGGACCAAAAATACCAAATCACGTCTATTTTTGGATTTTTGAATTTATTTAGATTTTTGGGGTTTTTTCTAGTAGTAAAATATTTTTATGCATAAAATAAAACATGTAAAATTTGATAAAAAGATGATTGATAGATAGGGTATTAGATTCTTGTCTCAAACCCTAGGTCTATGAGAGACCGAGGCTTACATCCCTTGTCTTAAGATGGTATTCAATACTTGCAACCAGGGCTAAGCTAACAACCTCAAAGGTTAGGTAGTGAAACCCTAATTAGGGCAAATAGAGAAGTTCAAGGCCCAACAAAACAATGGAGAGCTCCTTGGTAGTAAGGTCTCCTCAAGCAAGTTAATAAAATGCTAGCAAACAAACCCAACTTAGTCCAAAGCACTTCAAGAGCAATGTTAAACTAGGGTTAGGAGATAACCTTACCAACATTAACCAAGAATGAGCAAGATAGTGTGTCTTAGGTCACCCTTGAGCATGAGTTATTATAACTAGTCTAGCATCAACTTAGCATGTGCAAAATCAAACCCTAGAACATCATCAATTCATCCTTCAAGCAAAAGAATAATCTAAGAGAGAGTTGTGCATAGCTTCAAGTGCTCCAATATATCAAGAGAAAGAAAATAATACATAATTTGAACCCTTGTCCATGATTTACAAATGAAGCGAGGTTGTCTTATTTATATGAGACAACCCTCAACCTTTTACAAATTTGAGCCTACAAAATTAATGACAAATTATAAAATTTAAGGTTTTGCACCCACAAACTGGGGACTAAACCATACAATGACATAAAATAAGAATAAAAATGTACAATTAGGCTCCGGCAAAAGGAGGGCATCATGCCCCAACTAACCCCAACAGATGCTTTTCCCTCAATGCCCTCCTTTTTAAGAATGTAGGCTTCTTCTTTAAGGAATGGCATCATGGGTATGGAGACCAAGAGGAGGGGTTTTGCATCAAAACAATAGGTCCAAGTGGGCATAATGAGGTGTGCTAAACTGGGTATGACAACCCTTATAAGCACAATCACCTCTACAAAGCAATATATGAGTGCAACCATGTGTCCCAATGATTTGCCTCTAGGGCACCAGACACCCACCCAAAGGGTAGTCAGTAGAGCCACAAGGCCAACACCTCCTTGAGGTGGAAACCAACGAGACCTGCCATGACCCGACTAGGGGTATTTAGCCCCCAAATCAACACTCCACATAACATAGCCCCAAAAACTTGGCCTTTACAAAAGGAAAAAGAACCCCTCACTCTAGTACATCTGGAAGGAATGCTTCAGGCACTCTGAGGCGTAACAGGGATAAAAAGGACCCCCCACCCCCCTGCACCTGCCACCCCTAACTCCTTGTTGAGATTTAAATGATTGAATCAAGAAACTGTTTTGGACATATAAATTGACGCATACGTTTGTATTTTTAACTATCAACACTGTTATCATAGATCTTGTAGTTTCCCCGACAAGGTAATCCTATACAGGATGGCAGAGCGGACAGACAACTAAAGCTGTGACCTGCGAAAGACCTAACCCCCAAAAGATGGATGGTTGTCACGTCGGTTAGGGATTCCTTCGCTTTATGCCACTGAATGCCCGAGTGACAATGGGGGAGACTCGATCTTGTCCTGAAAGGACAGATCTATAGCTAATAACGAGATCAAGCCCAAAATGTGAATACGTAAGGTGAGAGTTGGAAACCCTAGATTTAAGGGATAAGCCACAATTTAAGGAATATTTGAGTACGAAAGTTGAAGGAATATGGAAAGGTTACTCGAATCTATTAGATTAGTGACTTAAAGAGTTTAAAACAGATCTAGGGTTGGTGTGCTTGTTCAAATGACCAGACCCGGGACAATGGGGGGATTTAATAAGAAATGTGGAAAATACCCAGGAAGAGGTTGATAATACGAAATTAGGCCTTCAACACACCTACTTGGATGTAAGATTTGACGGTGGAAAGATCCAAGAGAAACCAGACAAAATAGACAGGGAAAATGGCTAGCATACCAAACAGGGGCGTTTTCTCCCAGACTGAAACCAGTGTCTGGAGACGAGAAGAGGAGTCCAAGCTTGACGTTTTTGAGGGAGGGGGGGTTTTTCAACGTGGCCGACAAAACCCAGATCACCAAAATTGCGGATTCCCAGTCCAATTTGGTCCGATGATTTTTCCTACTTCTAAATGAGGGTTTTTTCAGTTAAAGCAATGATGCGAAATGCATGCAGAAATCAAAAGAGAGAGAATTTACCTGTGAGACATACCTAGATGTTGTAGATGGCCTCAAAAATGATGAAGAATGCCACTTTATTGATCAAATGAGCATTTCCGGAGTAGATGCCAATGGAGTTGAGCTTCAGCTAATCACCCTAGCGCTCCCTTCAACCTGCCAGACTAGAGAAAAACAAATAGTAAGGAAAACAAATGAGATCTACAAGATAAAGAAAGGATAGGCAGTAAAAGTTCATAAAGAAAGAGTTACTCCTTGAACTAGACACCCAAGAGCAGAGACGGGGTGAGCTTCCCCACAACTGCGTCCTCTCTAGCGCGCCTATTCAACCTGCAGAGAAATGGGTAAAGGAAAAATGCAAGATATATCCCGAACAATACTCAGTGCAAAAGAGTAGCAATGCCAATCATCAGATCATCAAATCATTTACACCAACACAGAAAGTAATCCCAGACAAATCTTCTATTCAATATTCCGGTGCTAGAGCTCATGAAAACAATGTTGGGGTCACCTCTCTTAAATAGTTTGAGAGTGTGTCCACATTCTAACCAACTATCATTCGACGATCGAGGTTAAGAAATCTTCGATGGTGGAGATAAAAAATACAAAGATCAATACATTGATCAAGTGACTGAGTCAACAAAGGGGGCGCACTTTGCTCAAGGGATGCCTATTTTAGGAAAGTCGCGATATAACATAAAGTGCGACATAGTAATACATGAGAGGGGGTCATTAGGGGCTTAATTCACCCCAGGTCCCTTTACAACTTCAAATCATATGATATAAGAGTGAAATACATCATTAGCCAAGTAGAGGGGGCGTCCCTTGGGGGGCTTTCCTCATTGGCCGAGCCAAAATAAAATTATCCGGACATTTGCTGACTGAAAACTGCTAGAGGACTGCTCGGGATGCTGAGACACATCATTTGCCAAAATTCCAAGCCATTTCCTTGACTCAGGATGCCAAATTGATTTTTTTAGTGAAAATTCTCTAGCTCATTTTTTGTTGGTACATCCTCTGAAACTGATAAAAATCACCATATCTCTGCTCGGGATGAGAGCTGGGGCAAACTAACTGCTTTGGATGATCTGGAGACATAGAAGAATGGTATAAGTGACTACTCGTACCCCCTGGAACACTGCACTGCTCTAGGAGAACGCCCCATACTGCCATCTGTAATAAAATTTGATCATTTGGCCAATAATTAAGTGATAATAATCACTTATCAGGAGAATGGGGGCCAAACTCTCAAAACCGAAACTGCAGTATTGGTCCTGGGCATGTCTGGAACAAAAATAGATCATGTTGTTTTTTGAGTCACTGCCTTGGGAACTATGCTTGACTTGGTCAAATAGGTTGACTAGGTCAAAGTACCCAAACTGAAGGTGAAATACTGCATCAATATGATCCTGTAAGCATCCAGGGTAAGAAATGCTCCAATGGTGTATATCAAAACCAAACTTAAATCAAGTTATTCATAATCATGGTGATAAATAAAAATAATAATAGTAAGATATACCCGTGCTTTTGAAGAATCTTAAAACTTTCTGGAAGTTTGCTTGTTCATGCCATACTTACAAAGTGTAAACAATTTGTTATTGCTGGGTGAGGATGTAAAACAAAGGCTAAGGCAAAGGGTAATGACTTTAGACTTACTTTGACTTTGTGATTTATCCGAATAATGACAAGTACACACAACCAAAGTGACATATGCATGACAGATAAACAATAGGGAATGGTGGTGTCTCATAGGTGGATGAGTTGTGTTGTCCGCCGAATGCACAGCAGCAGCAAAAATCTAATGAAAGCTGTCTCCTCACTTGAGAAAGTGGGAGAGGTGTGGCCTCGGGGGCAAGCACAGAGCTAGGTACTATCACCTACTCCTAGCTTCTCCGTTTAGGCTAAATCCTAACAAAGCCAAGGGGGGTAGTCCCTACAAAGAGTTTTTCTAAGGCTTAATGTTTTTAGATGTTTTTATGGTTGTGGATGCGGATGGATGTTGTTTAGAAGTTTTTTGAAATAGATCACAAATTATAATAATGAGATAACACAAGACAAAGAGCAATCCGCGTTGCTATGACAAGATTCAAGATAATCAATATTACGAAGGCTTATAAAAAGGCATCCACAGATAACTGATTACTTAAGCAAGATTCCAAATGGACAAATGGTCTAGATTATATGAATATATGAAAGAAAAATAGACCAGTGCCAATATGGAGTCAAAATATAGTGCTTGGGATGTTGATAAGTCTCAAGTGATTGTCCGTGAAAGTGTTGTGCAAATTTATCTTGGTTGATTGAAGATTTTAATGATCTTGATTATTATGGCTAAGAACACAAGGTATCAACTGGAAAATATACCTTTAATGGCTCCCCTCAATGACATGTCGGATCGTCCAGTATTCTAGGTTAGGTGTCCAAGGAACTTAACCAACCTGTAAGAACTTTGAGACAACGGTTTGTTCCGGCGTCACTAGCAAGAATTTGCCCACTACCTCAGTATTTATCGACAACACCGGTTCGTTGGTTATGGGGGTGAAAGTTTTACTTATTGTTTTCACTTGTAAGATTAATCAATTTCCAATCACCGTTCTGAGTACGAATCCAACTTTTTAAGGTCGGCAGGGCATACTAAGTGATGGAAAGCAACAAAGTAAATTTTATGGGGAATATGTGTTGGAAATATTTTATTAATGAGCACAAATAAAACTCTCCGACAGAGAGCGCTCTTGACTTCGTCTTATGACAAAGTTCAAGAGACTTACCATGCATGGAATTAAAATACTTGAAATGGAAAACAACTAATCTACCCAAGAATCTCTTTTAGGTTTTAAGGCCTTAATCGGGAGAGCATGGGGGTAAGTAAAAAACCGAAATAAAAACAACTCTTAGATAAAGAGCACTCTTGATCCACAAAGTGAGATTCAAAAGATTTCTAATTTTAAGCAGTTGAAATACTTTTGAAAGATGAAAATTTTTAAAGGATAAAGCAAACAACTTAACAATGAAATAAAACAAGCTAATCTAGCAATTTAATGTTCTAAGCAAGAAAATGAAATTACTCTTAAGTAAAGCAAATTTAATCTAAGAACACAAAAAACACGAACACCACAAACCTCCCCAAATTTGGGAAGTTGGGAGTGGGGGCTTAAAAACTCCAATAAAAAAGAGAATTTTTATTAAGTGTTACAATTTGCCTTGGGAATTTAACTCTTGAAAAGGATTTTTAAAATAAAAGCTAGAAGACTAATAATGAAGCTCTTAAGAGCTTTTACAAAAAGGAGAGTGATTTGTCTTCTTGTTGAGAACTTTTTCTTCAATATTTCCAAGTCTTTAGACTTGTCTTTGGTTGACCTCTTCTTCAGTATACGCAAAGTGGGAAAGATGAAGAGGGTAGAAAGGAGCAAAAAGGGGCAAAAGAGGGATGAAACAAATGAGGAAAAGGGGGGAAAAGGGGGGAGCGAACAGCAGATAGTTGGCTGCAAAAAAGTGAGAAACGGGGTAGCAAACTAAGCAAAAAGAGGGCTGCAAAAAAAAGGTAAAAACGGGGCAGCAAACTAGGAGAAAAGTGGCTGCAAAAAATTTGAAGAAAGAGGGCAGTGAAGGAGAGGGAGGACGAGAACAAGAAGTTGATGAGAACAAGGTCTTGAAGAGGGGGAAGAAATCACAAAGAGAACAATCAAACAACGAGGTGGAAGGAGGCCAAATCCAACCGAGAAGAAGAGGACAAATAGTCAACAAGACAATCAACCAAAAGGTGGGATCAACCTCTGAACAAGGTGACCACTAGAAGCACTAGTCCCGAAAGCCTTCCAGTCTAGCTGGATGTACGCAAGGATGCTAATGGAGAAAGAGAAGTAGCCACAAAATTATGTGGCATTTGGGATCAAATCCCAAGCTTACTTTCTCAAGTCAAAACTAACATATGATAACAAAGAAATATGAAGAGAGAAGAGAAAGATTTTAGATCCCAACTTAAGAATAGTAACTAGAAAGAATTGTTTTTGCTTGATGGATGAGGCAAATAATTCTTATGCTTCTCGACTTTTTTGAAAGAAGATGACTCCTTGTAGAACCTGCAGAATGAATGTTAGAACCATAAAAGAGCTCTTGTATCTTGGACAATACCTGAAAGCAACACAACTTCAAGACAAAAGCATGGATTATACAATATAGTGCTAGATTGTTAGCCTTCAACAATCATAAAATCAAATGCTTAAGAATCAAGAGAGAAGAGAGCAAAGAATGGTATCACCTCACAAGATGAATCATGGCAAACAAAGAGATTCCACATTGACCTCCAAAGTCATCAACTTTTATTAAATCTTAAGCAAAGTATTACAATAGAAATTCTCAAGAGTTTCTATGCCAAAATCTCCATGAATAAAAGAGAGCAAAGCACCTCTATATATACAAAAATGAAAGAAAATAGGGCTCAAATCCCTAAATCTGGACTAAGAGTAACACCAAAGTAATTGAATGAGCTCGCCATGATGATTTGGAGTTGAATTGAGTTGCAACTAGTTGTAACTGAGTGCTGGAGTAATTAGGGGGGTGAGGTGGCTCATCCTCCCTCGTAATGATCACCCACCCAATAGATAACCCACACTTCAACCAAAAACGAATTTGATCAAAGAGGGCAAATTTCTGATCGATAGTTCAACTGCTACACTCCGATACTTGATCTGAAACTGACTGATGTTGACTGGAATCATCATAAATGCTCTGTGCCGAGCTAATTAGCTCTTTATTTTATTCAATTTGGCTTTTTTTGGAGATATTTTGATTTTCTCCAATTTACTATTTTTTATTATTTTAATTAATATTTCTCATTTTTGGTATTTTTGAGAAAATATTAATTATAAGGCCAAATAATAGTCCGAAACTTAGGATAAGTGTGTCTAGGGGCTAAATGAATGTTTTGGCTTAGAAAATAAGTGTTTATTTACGAAAAACACCCCCCAAACCACTTAATTATTACAAATTGAAAATTTTCAATTAAACCATGGTCAAAATGGTTTAATTAATTGAAAATTTTAATTAATTCCCTATAGTCAAAAAATAAAAAATAAAAAATCACCACGCGTCCGGGAAATTTTTTGTCGGACATTGTTTTAATGTATCTCGGGGCTTAGGAAATGGCCATAGAACATACCAATAGTGTCTAGTAGCTTCATATTTATTAGTTGGACTCTAATAACCCCCCAAGGCCCAAAATTCAAAATCGGGCATTCCAGCTTTGGAAGAAGCAAGAGAAAACCTCATCGATTATACTCGGCTATAGGCAAAGCATAATTGACAAGGGAAAAAAATCCCTGGAATACCTTAGTTGAAATTTTACATCTTAGGGGATCGAGCCACTCAAAACCCCTACTAACACACTTTATTACAAAAACCCCATGGGGCATGGTCATTTCAACATAAAAATAAAAAGGACTAGCCAAAATTGGCTAGGAAAAACATTCTAAACTTTTGCTGCACTGAATATGAACATTGACCATGTTCATCAAATGGCAGCTCAACAGGAGGTTCAACTATGGTACAAAATAATTGGTAACAAGTTGATATGAAAAGTGTCCATTCAACTTTAACAACATGTCTACGACTCACATCCAAACTAAAAATCAAGTTCTGTGAGGATCTTTTCTATGACCCTTGCGTTGCATACACAAGAAACTGTAGTGAAGAGCTTCTAGAGGACAATTAGAATTAGTTGTCCCTTACTCCATCTCACATCAAAACCCGTAGGCTCTGTGAGAAATTAATCATTGCATTTCAATAAGATGGCCAACAGTCTTTAGATTTAGCATTTGTTTATCCACTGCTTTATTTGGGCCCTTAACAATTTCACTTCATAGCCCTTTTTGATTTGTGTCTAAAGACACAATTTGCAACTTTATTTGTGGGCTTGCATTTCATAATATATAGCATATAACACATAATGCATGTAATGATGGTAGACATATTGCTTCAATTTTTAGCTGGCAACTTCTTGGGCAACTAGTGGGGAATATTCACAGTCAAGACCAAACATCAGGGACAACCGACCAGAGAGGTCAAGGCTTCAAAACCCAACTCGCCTAAGCTCTGGAACCAACACTAGTGTTTTCTCCTGGCCCAGAAGAATCAATGTGTCGGCAAGTTTTGTTGCACAACTCAGAGCCGAGACACAAAACAACATGGGATCCATCATGCATAGAGGTCAAAATAGGGAAAGGATCTTCAATATCACAAGTCATAAACAGTCTAAGTCACAGGATAAGTTTACAATGGATGAAACTGGATGGACAGGGACAAATGATACATGGAAGCAACCTAGCACTAAGGTTTACTATTTGTACAAGCATGGCATTAGCAAGAGTCTTTACATCAAGTCCCTTGATTAGTCATAACACAGGTTAAAGCATTAGTACATATAAACATAGATCACCATAATCATCCTAACATGACAAGCATAGGTGTTTGACATACATCATAGAGTAAAATCAAACCAAAGAAGTGTATACCTGATCTCACCATATATACCTGTCTCCAACTGTTAAGCCCCTCTATAACTGTGTGTACCAACTCTGATCTGCTGCTCAAGCTTATATTAGTATATCTTAATTGCAGTTAATCAATAGGATCACTAGAAAAAGAACAAAGCACAAAACAATAACACAAGTGTTTTTATCCTGGGAAACACAAATGGGAGAAAACCCAACAACCTTCGTATAAAGATGATAATCCTGAGAACAATGTACAATGAAGAGGGAGAAAAGATGGAAATACTTTCCAAAGATAGAAACCCCAAACAGTCTTCTCCTTCAGCAGGTGCAAACTCCTCTCTCCCAGTGATGCAAATTTCACTTGAGTGAATGAGTGTATATAATGAGGTGAACTTTCCTTCTATTTATACGAGTGTCAAACTGACCATTTACCCAACAGAGCCGACTTCTCTTGGGGGACAATAATAAATATTTTATTCATTTATTTTTATCTTTTTCTTTTGCTTGCTTTTCACCCCAAGGTTTACATTGTTCTTTCTAGGGTTTACATGATTGATTACAACAAGTTCAACTCTCTTAGGAGGTACAATAAAGAATACAATAATAATATCTTTCGAAGTTGCACAAACTCCAACACTCCTTCTCAACAAGGAAGGTATTCTTCGGTCTTCATCAACATCACGATCATCTGGGTTTCAATTCCACATCTATACTGTCTCGATCATCTCTATACATACTGAAGGTTGTCAGCACAATCTCAGTCCTTCGAGAAGTGTCATCATGAATCAGTTCTACTACAATGTTTGAGTGAAGATCTTTTACTATCTCTATTACCATCTGCTACCTGTCTGCCTCTACTGCCGATGAGATCCTCCCATACCTAGCTTGAGAACCTGGACGAGCAAATGTGCACGACCATCTACTACCTATTTGTCTCATCTGCCGATGGGATACTCCCATACCTGGCTGAGAACCTGAACGAGTAGAGGTACCTGTGTAATCACAGGACCATCTACTACCTGTCCGACACATCTGTCGATGGGATTTCTCCCATACTTTGCTGAGCACCTGGACTAGCAGAGGCACCTGTGTCAACCCAACCATCTACCTGTCCATCTCATCTGTCGATGAGATTTCTCCCATACCTGGCTGAGAACATGGACAAGTAGAGGCACTTGGGCAAAGGCATGGTAAATATCTCTCAGTCATCTCTCCCTCTCAAGGAGGGATACGTTCTCCTCTACTCCAAGTCTTCCGCGAAAGTATTCAAACTTCACCCTGGGAAGAGGATTGGTGAGAATATCTGCAGTCTGGTCATCTATCGGAATATACTGTAACTCAACCGCACCTTTCTGTACCATATCACATATGAAGTGATACCGAATCTCTATATTTTTATCGACTTGTCATGAAATACAAGATTCACTAACATCTGCACACAACTTTGGTAATCACAGTGAATCATGGTTGGCTTTGGAATTTGGCTAAACAAACCTAGAAGAAGTTTATGAAGCCAAACTGCTTCTCAGGCTGCTGTGCTAGCAGCCATATACTCGGCCTTTGCAGTACTGAGAGCTAATGAGTTCTGCTTCCTACTGCACCAGGAAATTATTGCAGAACCCAAACTGAAACAACATACTGAAGTACTCTTCCTATCTGCAGTGCATCCAGCCCAATCTGAGTCTGTAAACCCTTGCAATCTTAAGTCACAATCTATCATATCGTAGACCATATCCCATAATGCTGCGTAAGTATTTGAGCACATGTTTTGCAGCAATCTAGTGAATCTTCCTTGGTTCACACATGAACTGACTGAGGGCATTCACAGCAAAACAAATATCTGGTCTGGTCTTCGTCAGATACATCAAGAACCCAATCAACTGGCGATACATAGTGGGATCGATCAAATTTGAATTTGAAGCAAAATGCCTCAGCTTCTTCAAATTTGCATCTATCGCAGTAGCCAATGTTTTAAAACTCAGACTCGTACTTGGCAATGACTCAACCAGTTTGATTTTAATGACTCGGTTTACTAAAAAACACATAAAATATTTAAATTTTAAAGAAAAAATATATTTGAAAGATTACGATCTATCATTCCAAAGCATTAGAGACAAAACATCCAAAGGATGATCATATATATACCATATAAGGGTGAACATATAAAAATTGCACGAAGGGTATTGTGCCAATGTGCAAGGTTGCAAGTAGCAAATACATAATAGACAATTAGTTAGTTATTTCGGATTTCGGATTTTGTTAGCCACACTTACTTCACAGAGACAACATGAATGAGTGACCACGGTACAAGAAGGAAATCTGATCTATGGTTTCTTGAATTACAATACAAAATAATTACACGGGGGTGAGGGCTCCATAGGTAACTTGAACCAAATAATTACTATATATTTTCGAATTCTACCTTCCATTTTTCCATGAATTCTCGAATGCTTGGGCTACTCCGGTCATGGAATCTTGTTTCGATGCCTTTGGAAGGTTTTCGCTCTCAATGGGATTGTTTTAATTCAGTTTGCAGTGTGATTGTATGTGTCTAAATCCATGGTTTCTTTGAATGCATTTTAGTTCAACTCCATGTCGTGGGATTATTATAATGTAAATCCAATGGTTTGAGCCATTTTCATCACAACCATTCATGTAGTATTTGCTGGATTTTACATAATCCAAAATTCTCTCTACACCTCTTGTTTTCCATGTAATATTCATTTTTGTTTTTATTCAAACGATCAACAACACTAGTCTAAACTCTTACATATGCGCCAATAATATTGTCTACTGTTAATGTTTTCTGGATATATTTATTGCTCAAATTTCATAAGTGCTAATGGTAGACATATAGACAAAGGATTGTAAGTGCAAACTCAAAAGTGAAAAGCAGCTTATCCCTGCAGCCTGTTTGCAATTAGAGGCGGAGAACCTATGGACTGGGCTTCCCAACGAAGTGATAGAAAGGATCTTGCTGTGGTTTCCTGATAAAAAGGAAAGTACTGTGCCAATAGGTTAGATTTTAGGTTAGTTATTAATAAATTTTAATTTAGAAAAAAAAATTGAGCTCGGGCCCAACTCGACGAGTTGATCTTTAACTCGGCCGAGTTGGCCGGTTTGGTACTGAACCGGGCCGAGTTGATATCAACTCGACTGGTTTGGTACCGAATTGGCCACTTGACCTGAGTTAAAGTGTAACACCCCGGTTTTGACCCCATTGCATTAGATGTATATGATGTATATATTGTAAATGATCATGGTGTGGAGCTCAAGGCCAAGGCCCCACCATTGATTGGTTATGCTACGTTTCGGATTTAAATTTGTCACCGATGGTGTATCGGGGCATGCGGCATACATATTGAGTTTGGTCATCATGTACATATGCATCTTTAATTAATGAACCCGACCAGCTACGATCGCGGCAACTAAATTGAGAAGGGGCATGATTTTCACAAGGATAAGGGTGGGGAAATTGTCAAACCTTGAACAATGAGGGGAAAAAGCCATGTGTTATCTTTCCTTTGTTTTATCCAACCATTACCATTAAGAATTGCTGCTGGTGGTTGAGGCAGTTATTGTTTTTGGGAGTGGCGTGGCAGGACTGTCATTCCTTGCCCATCCGCACACTCCACCAGCAATG
The DNA here is from genome assembly GCA_001517045.1 of Pseudotsuga menziesii. Classification (NCBI taxonomy): domain Eukaryota; kingdom Viridiplantae; phylum Streptophyta; class Pinopsida; order Pinales; family Pinaceae; genus Pseudotsuga; species Pseudotsuga menziesii. Next base: position 237,776 of record LPNX010031740.1, read on the forward strand.
AACCTCACGATGGGAGAAGAATGACTATGCCCTTCATTCATCCTCTCCACTGTGCGTTATCTCCGGTCTGTTTGTTCCTCACGATTGTTTTTGTTCATCCACGCACAAGCTGGGAGCTGTTCGTCCTCACGCAGGGACCGTTGGCTGTTCATTTTCTCACGCACAGGACTTTCCTAGTTTTGGGCTCACACAGAGAGCTGGGAGTTGTGCTCTCTCATCCACGATTTGCTGTGAAGGGCCATTCACGTTTTTCAGCTGTATGCTCTCCTCACAGACTGGTATGGTCGTGTAATTTTTTCCCCTCATTTTAATGTTGAGATTGGAACTGCTGTTCTTCCCGTGAGCTATGGTCGTCGCCGTCCTCCTCAAGATTTGTTGTCTTGCTGTGGTCTCCCCTACGTGGTGATTGTTGTGGTCTTCTTTATATTTTGGGGACGGGAGTTTGCTCGTTTCACGTACAGGTTGGAAGTCTGCATTTTTCTCTTCCTCAGCATGGTCTATGTATGTTTTCCCAGTGACTTTGTTACCCAGGACAGGATGTGGTTTTTCCCATGTTGTGAGCGGTGCTCACTGATTTCGTTGGGACTGTATAATTTGCTTGGGAGTATTTTCCCCCTGTGATTGTGTTTGCTGTTAAGCTTTGGGGCTGCTGTAGATTGTTTGGAGTCGTTTTGGCCACGAGAGGGCCAAGAATGACTCAGGAATCGTTTCCCCTGTTAAGCTAGAACCGCTGATTAATTGCATGCGTGCAATGGTTGGTCTTCGGACTGTGCTGGGAGCAGGGATGGGGGCTTGGTTTGCTTGATAAACCTGGTGGCTGGAAACCACACAGACAGGGCTAGAGGGCTGGCTTTCTTCTCCACAACCCCTAAATAGCATTGGAAGGGAATGTAGGGCCTGAGGGACTGTGTAGCAGAGAAGGGACTGATTCCTTGTGTTGGGTGTGTGTGGGTGTCTTAGAAGTCAGGCTAGTTCTGGTGTAGGTGTTCCTAGCTCTACAATGAGCTCACCATCTTAGCATTTAGCCTTTCCTAACTCCTTGATGGCTTGATAAACCCAACTGTGTTGGCTTGGCTGTGTTTTGTGTATCCTTGGCTATGTGTAAGCCTGCTTGTTCCCTTATTCCTTGGAGAATCATGCCCAGCTCGGGGGTGGCAGCACTGCTGAGAGATTAAGGAGCACGCTAGCCTATGGTTGGGTGGAACGTTGCAGCGACGTAGCTGGTTGCAGAACAACTTCTTCATAAGATAAGTGATTTTGCTCATTTTACTTCTGCAACCATATTTCTGTTAATGATTATGATGAACATGTTGAATGAATGCTGGATGAATGTGTGTTGTTTCCGCTGCGTATGATAAACAATTGCATCTGTGTATGATAAATGATCATGTATGCATGTCTAGTTCAAAGCATTTTTATTTTAGCATTTCAGCAATTTTATGAATTCACATGTTCATGGGGCTGGTTTCCCGGATGGTTAACGCCATGGTCGCGTCCTCTTTGACGGTCGGAGGGTTGGGGACATGACAGCGTGGTATCAGAGCTCATGTTGTAGCATGGGCCTGAATGGACCACAAAGGTGCAGGGACAGAAGCAGTATTTCTTTCTGCCCAACAGAAATCAGTTTATGATTGGAAAATTCAAAAAAATTTGTCTAAGTGTTGAACTGTTGGTTCATCGGAACACTTAGTGGGAAAGACTTCCGATGTAGCGGAAGAGCTAGGCGGAAGCATGCTCGACGGGGAATGACTGGAAAAATTCGTATGTGTTTTGAACTGTCGGATCATCGGAAGAGTTAGTGGGAAAGACTTTCGATGTAGCGGAAGAGTTAGTGGGAAAGACTTCCGATGTAGCGGAAGAGCTAGGCGGAAGCATGTCCGACGGCGCACAGTCGGAAGGAAAAATGGCGAAAATTTTTCTAAGTGATTTGTCCATCGGTAGAAAATAGTGTTATGTGCGCCCGCCGTTGTGGAAGCCAAAAGCACTAGCCTGCCGACGAGAAAGACTGCCGATACCGATCAGGTTGTGCCGCCGATCGAAAGAAGATAGTGTTATGTGCGCCCGCCGTTGCGGAAGCCAAAAGCACTAGCCTGCCGACGAGAAAAGATTGCCGATGCCGATTAGGTTGCGCCGCCGATCGGAAGAAAATCGAAGATGATGTTCCGCCGTTGCGGCTGTGGAAGGAACTATTTCGTCGACAGAAAGAAGAAAGTTGAGCCGATCAAGTGGCGAAAAGGAAGATTAAAGATGAAAAGAGAAGGTTTCGGCGGAAATTAGTTGAAGACAGACTCGCAGTTTCGGCGGAGATCTTTCGAAGACCGCCGAAACGTTGGAGAAATTTAGACGATCGACCAGCCGATGCGGCGGCAGGAGGAAGAAGAAAGATTTCCAAAAATTTTTCCAAGTACAAAAAACGTCGGAAAACTTTAGAAGATTGGACCGCCGACACGTCGGAGAAAATTAGAGGATCAGTCCGCCGATGGGTCGGAAAAATTTAGTTGTTTCGACAGCCGATGAACAGCGGAAAAATTTAGTTGTTTCGACCGCCGATACAGCGGAAGAAGTTAGTTGTTTCGACAGCCGATGAGCAGCAAAGAAGTTAGTTGTTTCGATTGCTGAAACGTCGGATCAATAGAGGAAATGAGAGCCGATTCTGCATAAGGAAAATTTGAGTTTTCCGTGGGATTTTCAGCTGTTTTTCAGTGAATTTTCAGGGCTAAAAAGGAGAAAAGTGGCAGCAATTTCATGCGCTAGATTGCGCGAAAACATAGATTTACAAAAAAAAATTGTATTATGATTTTTCCAAGAGAAGGTAAGCAATGCTGGGTTATATCAATGTTATGCATCTAACGGTTATGTTACTAACACGTTTGCAGAGTCATAGCCACCTGCAAGGGCAGTATTCCAGGTAGTGCATTTTGATAAATAAGTGGTGGTTCAGTTATGAGAACCCATGATGGATATGATGCTCGGGATTCCTACGAGCGAGCAGAAGATGCCATGGGAGAAAATGTCCGTAATAGAAATGATGACATTGAGTCTAATGGAAGGAGATTCCAAGAGACACCGTCAGATGTTGCAGCCACCATGAGAAGCCTGATCAAAGCCCAGGAAGAGCAGCATCAGCTGAATGCTGCTATGTTGCAGAGCTTGACAGACTTACATAGAAAGATAGACTCTGGACGAGGTACAGCAAGACCAGAAGGCAGTAAGAGCAGTACTAGGAGAAGGAGAAGGACTTTTAGTGGAT
>LPNX010031740.1:244292-277305 GCA_001517045.1 Pseudotsuga menziesii
CAGCAGGTTTGTGGCAGCCTTTGCCAGTTCTAGAATGGAAATGGGAAGTTATTTCCATGGATTTTATTACAGGATTGCCGATGACTTGGAGACAACATGATTCCATCATGGTTGTGGTGGACAAGTTGACAAAGGCAGCACATTTTATACTGGTTAAGTCTATGCATAAGACTGATGACATTGCAAAGATCTTCATGAAGGAGGTATTCAAATTGCATGGATTGCCGAAGGCAATAGTCTCTGACAGAGATGTCAAGTTCACTTCCAATTTTTGGAAGGGGTTGTTTGCAGATTTGGGTACAAAGCTAAACTTCAGCACTGCATACCATCCTCAGACAGATGGGCAGACAGAGAGAGTTAATCAGGTGCTTGAAGGCATGCTTTGCATGTATGTTATGGACAAACCAACCAAGTGGGAAGATTACTTGCACTTGGTAGAGTTTGCTTATAACAATGGACAGCAGGCATCCTTGGGGATGAGTTCGTATGAAGCTTTGTATGGAAGAAGGTGTAGGACACCAGTGACTTGGGACAATCCAATGAACAGGATTGTGCTTGGACCAGAATTGCTCAAGGAAATGGAGCAAGAGGTTGTAAAGATCAGGCAGAAGCTGAAAGCAGCACAGGACAGACAGAAAAGCTATGCGGATAAGCATAGGGTGAACAGGGAGTTCAGTGTTGGGGATCATGTTTACCTCAGAGTGAGGGCAAGGAAGAGTTCCTTGAAGCTTGGAAGTTGTGCCAAGTTGTCACCAAGATATTGTGGGCCGTTTGAAGTGCTTGAAAGAATAGGGCCAGTTGCATATAGACTTGCATTGCCTGCTAGCACTAGAGCTCATAATGTTTTTCATGTTTCTTTGCTTTAGAAATATGTACATGATCCTAACCATGTGATAAATTGGGATGTGATTCAGGTGGAACCCGAGGGAGAGTTCCGAATCGAGCCAATACGCATCCTCGACAGGAAGGTCACAATGCTCCGGAACCGGGCCATAGGGCAGGTAAAGGTGCAATGGGAGCACTACGGACCTGAAGAGGCTACATGGGAGCTGGAGGATGCCATGGAATTGGCACATCCATTTTTGTTCAATTTTGCGGAACACTGAGGCGATACCAGTGTAGCATTTTGTTCAATTTTGTAAAGCACTGAGGACAGTGCTATTGAAGGGGGAGGGGAATGTAACACCCCGGTTTTGACCTCGTTGCATTAGATGTATATGATGTATATATTGTAAATGATCATGGTGTGGAGCTCAAGGCCAAGGCCCCACCATTGATTGGTTATGCTACGTTTCGGATTTAAATTTGTCACTGATGGTGTATCGGGGCATGCGGCATACATATTGAGTTTGGTCATCATGTACATATGCATCTTTAATTAATGAACCCGACCAGCTACGATCGCGGCAACTAAATTGAGAAGGGGCATGATTTTCACAAGGATAAGGGTGGGGAAATTGTCAAACCTTGAACAATGAGGGGAAAAATCCATGTGTTATCTTTCCTTTGTTTTATCCAACCACTACCATTAAGAATTGCTAGTGGTGGTTGAGGCAGTTATTGTTTTTGGGAGTGGGGTGGCAGGACTGTCATTCCTTGCCCATCCACACACTCCACCAGCAATGAACCTCACGATGGGAGAAGAATGACTATGCCCTTCATTCATCCTCTCCACTGCGCGTTATCTCCACGGTCTGTTTGTTCCTCACGACTGTTTTTGTTCATCCACGCACAAGCTGGGAGTTGTTCGTCCTCACGCAGGGACCGTTGGCTGTTCATTTTCTCACGCATAGGACTTTTCTTGTTTTGGGCTCACACAGCGAGCTGGGAGTTGTGCTCTCTCATCCACGATTTGCTGTGAAGGGCCATTCACGTTTTTCAGCTGTATGCTCTCCTCACAGACTGGTATGGTCGTGTAATTTTTTCCCCTCATTTTAATGTTGAGATTGGACCTGCTGTTCTTCCCGTGAGCTATGGTTGTCGCCGTCCTCCTCAAGATTTGTTGTCTTGCTGTGGTCTCCCCTACGTGGTGATTGTTGTGGTCTTCTTTATATTTTGGGGACGGGAGTCTGCTCGTTTCATGCACAGGTTGGAAGTTTGCATTTTTCTCTTCCTCAGCGTTGTCTATGTATGTTTTCTCGGTGACTTTGTTACCCAAGACGGGCTGTGGTTTTTCCCATGTTGTGAGCGGTGCTCACTGATTTCGTTGGGACTGTATAATTCACTTGGGAGTATTTTCCCCTGTGATTGTGTTTGCTGTTAAGCTTTGGGGTTGCTGTAGATTGTTTGGAGTCGTTTTGGCCACGAAAGGGCCAAGAACGACTCAGGAATCGTTTCCCCTGTTAAGCTAGAACTGCTGATTAATTGCATGCGTGCAATGGTTGGTCTTCGGACTGTGCTGGGAGCAGGGATGGGGGCTTGGTTTGCTTGATAAACCTGGTGGTTGGAAACCACATAGGCAGGGCTAGAGGGCTGGCTTTCTTCTCCACAACCCCTAAATAGCACTGGAAGGGAATGCAGGGCCTAAGGGATTGTGTAGCAGAGAAGGGACTGATTCCTTGTGTTGGGTGTGTGTGGGTGTCTTAGAAGTCAGGCTAGTTCTGGTGTAGGTGTTCCTAGCTCTGCAATGAGCTCACCAGCTTAGCATTTAGCCATTCCCAACTCCTTGATGGCCTGATAAACCCAACTGTGTTGGCTTGGCTGTGTTTTGTGTATCCTTGGCTATGTGTAAGCCTGCTTGTTCCCTTATTCCTTGGAGAATCATGCCTAGCTCGGGGGTGGCAGCGCTGCTGAGAGATTAAGGAGCACGCTAGCCTATGGTTGGGTGGAACGTTGCAGCGACGTAGCTAGTTGCGCAACAACTTCTTCATAAGATAAGTGATCTTGCTCATTTTACTTCTGCAACCATTTTTCTGTTAATGATTATGATGAACATGTTGAATGAATGCTGTATGAATGTGTGTTGTTTCCGTTGCGTATGATAAACAATTGCATCTGTGTATGATAAATGATCATGTATGCATGTCTAGTTCAAAGCATTTTTATTTCAGCATTTCAGCAATTTTATGAATTCACATGTTCATGGGGCTGGTTGCCCGGATGGTTAACGCCATGGTCGCGTCCTCTTCGCCGGTCGGAGGGTTGGGGACGTGACATAAAGGCCGACTCGACTCGGCTCGAGGTCAACTCGGGTGACTTGATCGAGTCCGAGTCGGCTTGGACCGAGTTTTAAAACACTGGCAGTAGCCATGGACTTGCATTCCATCATTCCGAATCTTTTCGGTATATCTATGGTGTATTTTCCTTGACCTAGGAAAATCTCCTTTTGCCTCTGCCATACTTTTAATCCCAAGCAGTAATGCATCAATCCAAGATCCTTCATTTCGAACTCAGAGGCAAGTTTCTTCTTACACCACACAATAAGTTTCTCATTTCCAGTGAGAAACAGGTCATCGACATATAGTACCAAAATTAGTGGCTCATCATCCACAACCTTGTGGTAAAGGTTAGGGTTTGCATGACCCTTGGTGAATCCCAGACTCACTAGGAGTCTGTCTATTCGTCCATACCAAGCACAGGGTGCTTGCTTGAGTCCATATAAATCCTTTTTCAGCTTGCATACATGAGACTCCTTTCCATGGACAACAAACCCTTCTGGCTGTTCAATATATACTTCTTCCTCTATAATACCATTGAGAAATGCTGTTTTGACATCCATATGGTGCAACTTCCATCCCATAGCTGAAGCAATAGCAATGATCGATCTGATGGAAGTATATTGAGTCAGAGGACCAAATGTCTCATCATAATCGACTCCCTCTTTTTAAGAGAACCCTCTGGCAACAAATCTAGCCTTGTATTTTTCAATGCTTCCATTTGCTCCATATTTGATTTTGTATAACCATCTAGAGGTCACAACTGACTTCTCTTCACGTCTAGGCACAATCTTCCACACATCATTCTTCATGATGGATTGGTATTCTTCCACCATGGCATCCTCCCATGCTTGGTGTCTGGATGCTTCTTCATAAGTGGTGTGTTCTGAGTCAATGATGTGACTCATCAATGCTACATAACTAGAGAACCTCTGAGGTCTTTTACTTGCTCGGAAAGTACCATGTGGGGCTTCATGCCTCTCAGCATCTTGTAAGGTCTATTGTGCCCATCTAGGTCTTTTTTGGCTTATTGTAATATCTCCGGGAAGATCAACTGTCTCGACTAGATCAATGGGATCGATGGGTTCATCTTTTTCTGCTAACTTATTTTGAAATGGAGGGGGAGATGATCTCACCTCCTTTGGTTCTAGTATCTCCTCATCATTGATCTTCATGTCTGATCCTCTGCCTTTCCTGACAACCATCTTGTAATGTCCCCTTCCAATTAGGCCTTGAGGCCCAAAACCGCTAACCTATGTGATTCCTGTGGGTTCAAGCGGTTACTGACAGCTAGGGGATCAACTAAGGATTGATGCCATCCATAGAAGATCTAGGGCATCATCATTAGGTCAAGAAGGGCCACTGGGGCCAAAGGCCACCTTCGTGCATGTCATCCCAGCATTATTTAATGATGCATGCACTCTTTAAGTCTCCATCCACATGCATGCAAGTCAACGTCAAATTAGAAGATAAAGTGACCTAATTAGGTCAAAGATTAGGGTTTTCGCAGTTGAACATTATAAATAAAGAATAAAGCAAAAGGAGACTTCACTTTGATTATGATTATTTTTGGGAGCTCTTGGATAGCAGCATAGTGTGCCGCACAGCAGTTGGGGTTAAAGACGGAGTCTTCAACTAACGGGATTTTGGCAGTGAAACATCTGTCCTAGACTTATTTAGGGTAAGCCATACAGGTTCACCACTTGTTCTTCATTCATTCATCAGTTATCTAGCATATGGTATAGATCGTTGCAGGGACACGTGTGCAACCGTAAAAGGGGGGTTTTCAGTCGGAAAGCCCTAATCAGCTGTGGGGCCTTCAGATCTCAGTTTCCTTCCGAAACTTAGGCACCATTCTCATCATCAGCATCATACTCCGGTACCCGGTGATTATCAGATCCATCCGTGCTCATCCGGAACAGTTATCAGCAGTTTCGGGATTGCAGGGGCGTGAGCAGCTGTCTCTCAGAAGCAAGTCACTGTCCTGCCTAGAGGACTCAGAAATCACTCTTGTATCAGGTATTCTCTTCGGCACGGGAAGGCTACCAATCCTGCAAATCGGCAGCTTCATCGGACACCTCCTTCACTGATAACGTCACCCTTTTCTGACAGGGGTTCTTGCTGCTGGGGGTTCACTGTGAGCAGAAGAGGTCTGCCCATCTCCGATCCAGTTCTCGGGGCTTGCATACTTTATCCGAAGCAGTTTCACCGGCTTATCAGTGGTAAGTGTTCATTCTATCTCACAAACCCTAACCCTAATTTTTCCTATAAAATAGGGATTTTTGCATGGCAGTTTGCATGCCCTGTTGTATCATCCTTTTTGCTTAGAAATAGAAAATATCGGGATTTGGGATATTTCACATCTCTTCTTCAAAGGTCACATGCCTGCTAACTTTAATCTGTCTGGACCCTGGGATATAAATTCTGTAGGCCTTTGAAAATTCACTGTATCCTACGAAAGTTCCCTTCTTTCCCGAAGGTTCTAACTTCGTCCTTTTCTCCTTGGGCACATGCATGTAGACTGGACAACGAAAGATTCAGAGGTGACCCACTTCTGGTTTTACTCCTGTGAAAGCTTCTTCCAGAGTCATGTTCTTCAGTATCTTATGTGGGCATTTTTTTTGTACATATACAACTGTTCTAGATGCTTCGACCCCTAAGAACATAGGTAGACTTTGGTCATGTATCATGGCTTTGGCTGCCTCCACAATTGTTTGGTTATTTCTTTCAGCCACCCCATTCTGCTGGGGGTTGTAGGGAACTGTGAGCTCCCTCTTAATTCCTGCTTCCTTGCAGAAATCATTGATTAATGTGGAGGTGTATTCTCCACCATTATCTGATCTCAGGATCTTGATCCTCTTCCCTGACAAATTCTCTACTTGTGCTTTGAATTCTTTGAATTTACTGAGTACTTCCTTAGATTCCTTGGCCTTGAGAAAGTATATCCAAGTCTTTCGTGAGTAGTCATTGATGAATGTTACATAGTAATGATATCCTCCCAATGAAGCAATTGTTATTGGGCTGCACAAGTCAGAGTGCACTAGATCCAAAATTCCTTTGGATCTGCTCTCACTATCTGGGAAGGATCTCTTGGCATTCTTGCCAAGTGCACATCCTCTACATGTTCCATCATGGTCTACCTGAAGCACTGGTATACCTGTCACTATATTCTTTACTGCTGGGAGAGCTCTGTAATTTATATGATCTAGTCTTCTGTGCCATAACTCACCCATACTTGTACAGTCATGGACTAGGGCTTGGACTGGTAGAGTGTTCAGTCGGTACAAGCTCACCTCTCTCATACCAATTACCTTGGCTGTATCCATGCTTGAGTTCTTGTGCCAAACAAGTACTTTCCCATCTGAAAATGCTACTTTATATCCTTTGTCTTCTAAGGCTGAGATGGAAACAAGATTTCTTTTCATACCAGGTACATAGAGCACATCAGTCAAATATAGAGTATCATTAGACTCTAGCTGGAGGGAGGTGGCCCCAGAGCTCTTCACAGTGTAGTTAGCATCATCTCCAAGTACCACACATAGATGGGAATCTTTCTCAACTACTTCTGAGAGATTTTCTTTATATCCTGTCATGTGTCTAGGCGCTTCGCTATCTATGAGCCAAGTATCACTAGTGGTGGGAACAATACATGATAGAACTGATATTAAGAAGAATTATGTACGATCTTCATTCTTTTGTTTCTTGTGATGATGATCTTCTTCTACATCAACAGTTGAAGCTTCATGCTTCCTTTTGTTTGAACTTCGACAGTTACTGGCATAATAACCATATTTCTTGCACCTGTAGCACTGTATTTGAGATAAATCCTTCTTTTGTTTCTTTTGGTCTAGGGGTGTACTTGATCTCCTATATTGGTGCTTGTGATTGTACAACTCCTTTCTTGGCATGAGATACGAATGCTCGATTCTCCTCAGGTTGAGTGCCATGAAGTCTTTGATGTGCTGCTATTCTCGTCTCTTTCTGAGTGCATTCTGCCCATATCTTATCAAATTTGGGCAACTTGGTTCGACCACTTATGGTTTGGATGAAGGACTCCCAAGATGGTGGGAGACCATTTAAGGTGGTCATGACAAGATCATTTTCTTCAAGGTTGTCTCCATTGGACTTTAACTTGTCCCAAAGCTCGGTGATCCTCATGAAATATGAGGCAATATTTTCGGACTTCGTGATCTTCATATTCGACAACTTATTCCTGAATGTGAGAGTCACATTGATGCTACCGTGTTCAAATAGCTTCTTCAAGGTCTTGAACATCTTCCTAGTTGTCGTCTTTTCTGAGATTTGAGGAACCAAGTGGTCTATAACTGAGTCCACCACAATCCTTCTTGCTTAGGCACCATTTTACCTCTAGCGAGGTTTGTCTTCTTCGACTTCTGGTTCTGGGACGTTTGCATTTACAAACTGTAATAGATCATTTTCTTCTAGTAAAAGAAGAACCCTAGAATTCCAAGGGATGAAGTTGGAAGCCCCTTCCATACGATCTTCAACCTTCATACTAATCATCTTGACCGCAGATTTGGATCTGAAACCCTAGGTGAGGCTAGTTCAAAAAATGAAGGTTGGAGCTATGGAAAACTAACTTTGTTGTCGCCTGAAACTGGCACGCGAATGCTGAAAGCCCAAACTGCGGGCGCGTCGGCATGGCAACAACTCTCGAGAGAGAGGCCAATGTCACCACACCCCTCTCTCCTCACTTCAGGCTGGATCTTCTCCAGCTCTAGGGGGGTTTCCCTAAGTTCTTAGTAGAGGCGTCGAAACTCCCCGCTGTCTAAGCTTCTCAGCTAGCTGGTCAATCTTCGCGATACCAGCCTGGGATACTGGGTGGGCCATCATGTCTTCAATAGACTAAACTTGGAACATTCTCCTGGCTTTTGACAAACCTTCGTTGACACCATAAGCAAGATCACTTAAAATCCCTAAAAATATACCAAGAGCACTTGCACAACTTAATATTCACTAGCTTTATTTCAAGACTTGCTGTTAATTTCTTTACGCATTTCAGTATTCTGACTCCATAAGGCACTGGTCTTTTAATCTGCATAATTGTTATATTTGGATCAATTGTCTTTGGCCTTTTTTAATTTCTATCCGTGAATGCATATTTGTGAAGTCTTGAATTATTGCTTATCTTTTAATCTCTTGCTAGCAACGTGGATTGCTTTGTTTTATGTGTCGAACTCATAATAAACAAACACATTTAATTACAATAACTCCTAAACAATACCCATTTGCATCCGTAACCATTAAAACACTTTAACAACTTAAGAGCCATAGAAAACTCTTTTGTAGGGACTACCCCCCTTGGCTTTGTAGGAGTTAACCTAAACGGAGGAGCTAGGAGTAGGTGATAGTACCTAGCTCTGTGCTTGCCCCCATGGTCACACCTCTCCCACTTTCCTAAGTGAGGAGACAGCTTTCAGAAATTTTTTGTTGCTGGTGTGCAATCGGCGGACAACATCTTTTGGCGCCGTTGTCGGGGACGAAGTCCAGTTCCCTGATTTTGAAGACTATGCTTCATTGACATTTGTGGGAGATTACCTTGCAGATTCTTCCTCTCACATGGCGACTCCACGAAGGGACAGAGCCCTAGTCCTTCTGCAGATTTAAAAGATCCGATTGGGTGTAGAGGTGAGCACACTCATCAGAAGGCTTTCAAGCTCACCTTGGCGACTCCAAAGTTTGGTATGAGGTATGGTTATATGCATTTTTCAGATTTAGTACCTCGTTATTGATTTATGGATGATGATATGGGAAAGCTGTGGGATATTTGGCGCGAAGCTTACAGCTCGCTGAATTTCTCAAAAATCCACGGATTCACTAATCAGTGCTATGACTGTGGGAAGGTGCATAACATTCTTCTCGAGTTCGATGGAAATGTTGGTGTTTCAGCCATCCATCATATTGCCTCTCTCTGCAAACTGATGGCTGATTTTAATGTTCATCATGAGGATGATATTATGGTCGTTTTTGCTATAACTTTGGAAAGGGATGCAATGATCTGGTTCTATGGCCTTTTGGATGAATCCATAGATTCAGTGGCAAATTTTTTTGAGAGGTTTCTCCTCCGCTGGCACGATGGGACAATAGATGAGATTGAGCATCTTGCTAAAGAATATGATGCCCTCATCCCTAGGCTCCATCCCGAGCTTAAAGAACAGACCATTGAAGATCCAATCGGGGAAGCATTACAAGAAACCTTGGTTGAAGACATCACTGAAGATCTTCTTGAGGTTGCTGAAGTAAAGACAAATGAAGATAGGGAGCTGCCTCAGATCTATGTCACTGAACCACTCCATGCTGAAGATTTGGACTTGCCTCAAGTTCATAATGTGATTGATGCAGATCAGCTCGAGCAACCTTATAATGGAGGTTTGTATGTGAGCCCTATCAATCAATGGATAGAGTCTTCTTGTGCACGGTTTGATTCTTCCTGGTATAACTTCTTTTTGCCTAACAATTTGATGTTACAGTTCAGCTTTATTCATGAGTAGACTGCAAGGCATAGTTATCTTATGATGAATGTATTTTTGTTTCTTTCACTGACTAAGCTCAGAAAAAAGAAATTTGGCATGGTTAAGATGCTAGAATGGCTTCATTGGTTGTATGCATACACTTAACGTATGCTAGCCTCATGTTAAGTTAGTGTAGGTAGGAAGAAAAATAAGCTCTTCCATGAGCATTTAAATTTTCAGTATATTCTTCTTTGTTGTGTAATAACGTGTGGGATGTGAATGAAGCCATCCCATCACATTTTTCTTTCAGTTTGGGTCTGCTGATACCTAGAGAATCTAAGGTTCTCGTGTGCTCTCTCCAAGAGCACACGTCCCCCATGGAGCAAGATGTTACCACCCAAATGGATGCAGTACAAATATTTTGCGTAGGGTTTTTAAAGGCAGGGCATGTATGTTACAAGAGCAATAGTTAGAGAAAAGAATGGACCTTGGTAAAAAGGGTGGGAACCTGGAAGATCTGAATGTGTATTGAAGACTTTGTTTCAAGGGGAGTTTTCACTTGCAGAATTTCCATATGGAGGTTTACTATACCCAGTTGAGACAACAGAAGGATCAGAGCCATCACTTTCCTTGCTTGCTCCTGTTGATATTGGTTCAACAAAGTCATATTGGAGGGCACCACCACGGGCTACCGGTTTAGAGTTTGCTATCATTCTTGCGACTACATCTGTTTTATCTGGAATTGCTTTACTTGTTAATCCATGTGGCTATACAACATTAGACCCTCCTATTGTTCAACCGTGGTGCGACAACTTGGTGATGGAAGAAGAACTCATTTTTTAGGAAAATGGGATGTTCTCTCACCACTTGCATCCTCAGCACATAAATTTGAACGCAGGTGCTTGCAAGTAGTTGACAACCCTAGATTGCACAACAGTCATGCTGTCAAGTTATTGAGCTCAAATGGGGATATGCTTGAGCTTTGTCATGAATGACGACTTCCATTTGCCTATTGGATTGGTGCAAACCAGAAAACCTCTTTCAGACGATATGAGATATCTCAGGTTTATAGAAGAGGAGTTGGCCACTCAGCTCCAAATCCTTGCCTTCAGGGGGGTTTTTGGCTGGGAGGATTTTTCCCTAGAGCTAATAAAGAAAAAATATCATGTTGAGTTTTTGGATATGTTGGGTTTCTCTGTCGTAGTTTTGGGTTTTCATGAGTTATAGACCAAGCCAGCATAGAGGGTTAACAATCTAGCACGTTGGGAAAGCATTTGCAACTGCCAAGTTGTTTGTCCTCGTTATGTTCTTAGAGGTCTGGGAGTAATGAAAAGTAGTCAGTTATACTTCCATTCTTCTGGCCTCTGATTATGGAACGGACCAGCTTAGTCTCACTTCTGCGAAACACAAAGCTTTTCTGAGTCCCCTTCTGACTCCATTTACCCTTCTGGTATTGGCACTGGCCATCCCTTGAGGACTGATCCTCCCTTCCCTTCCTGCCCATCAACCCGACTCATTTTCCTTTTTGCTACCCGTGTTTCTCTAAGGCAGCCGCTTCAGATCACCTTGCCCTCAGTCGCACCTGCCTTAGCAATCCGAACTTAGGGAAACCCCCCTAGAGCTGGAGAAGAGCCAGCCTGAAGCGAGGAGAGAGGGGTGTGGTGACATTGGCCTCTCTCTCGAGAGTTGTCGTCGGGCCGGTGCACCCGCAGTTTGGGCTTTCAGCACTTGCGTGCCAGTTTCGGGCGACAATAGACTCCACAGGTGAATGCGCCCTAGAAAAATGAGTTAAGAAGAGGTAGAGTTAAGCCAAAACTGTGGAGGAGGTATGTCAAAGAATGAAACCCTAAATTTTGTTGCGGCTGCAGAATTAGGTCAAAAATTAAAAGTTCTTAGAATTGAGTTCTGCCTTCACCAAAAGATGCGCCCTCCTTAGAGCGAAATTCCCAAGGCTCTTTTTCTGCCAAAAGGTTGAGTAAAGGCTTTGAAAGATGAAACCCTAGTTTTGACAATGTTTCGGCAATGGGTTCTTCTAGTACTGCTCTGATACCATGTTATATTTTCACAAGATTATAACAATATATCTTAATTGCAGTTAATAAATAGGATCACTAGAAAAAGAACAAAGCACAAAACAATAACACAAGTGTTTTTATCCTGGGAAACCCAAATGGGAGAAAACCCAACAACCTTTGTATAAAGATGATAATCCTGAGAACAATGTACAATGGAGAGAGAGAAAAGATGGAAATACTTTCCAAAGATAGAAACCCCAAAACAGTCTTCTCCTTTAGCAGGTGCGAACTTCTCTCTCCCAGTGATGCGAATTTCACTGGAGTGAATGAGTGTATATAATGAGGTGAACTTTCCCTCTATTTATACAAGTGTCAAACTGACCATTTACCCAGCAGGGCCTACTTCTCTTGGGGGACAATAAAATATATTTTAATAATTTATTTTTATCTTTTTCTTTTTCTTCTTTTCACCCCAAGGTTTACATTGTTCTTTCTAGGGTTTACATGATTGATTACAACAAGTTCAATTCCCTTATGAGGTATAATAAAGAATACAATATTAATATCTTCTGAAGTTGAACAAACTCCAACACCCTGTAGGGGCAAATGAGCCATACATTATACAATGAATTAGTGCTCATCCTTTGACCATTGGATTTTCAACTTTAAGGCATTTACCACAAGATAATAGCCAACCTACAAAGGCAGGTGCCCTAGAAAGCCTTTTGTGCTCCAGAAAATGACTAAGGCCTATCCCTGCTGCTAGCAAGCATCCATAGCCCCGACGGGTTTACCTCACCCTTTTTCCCTTGTGGGGGCAAATGAGCCTTATGTCAAAAAATGGATGAGTGCTCATCCTTTGGCCACTAACTAGTTTATAACAATTATATACAGGCATTAGCGCTTAAAAGCACTACTAATTGCATTTTTCCTTTTGCATCATTTAGATATATCATTTATGCGTTCTGATGATTTAGTGTGTAAAAACATTGTTGGTTGGAGCACTTGTTCTGAGGACTAAAGGAAAACCATCCAGTGAACTTGGACACATTGACCAAGCCACATACTTCCAAGCCAGAGACATAGAAAAACATGGAGTCTATCATGCACAGGGATCAAAATGTGGAAAAGAATATTCAATCTCACAGGTCTCAATCAAACATAGGTCATGGGAAAAAGATAATCATGGATGAGCTAGATGGATGGGTACAAGTGATACATGGAACCGACATAGCACTAAGGTCTTAAAATTGTGTAAAGCATGGCATAAGAAACAATCTTCAACATCATATTCTCTAATCATTCTAAACACAAGTTAATCACCAGTTTAATATAAGCATAGGTCACCATAATCATCATAGCATAACAAGTCAAAGGTGTTAGTATACATTAGAGATAAAAAATCCTACCAAGGAGCCATATACCTGATCTCCGATATACATGTCTCTACCTGAGATGCCCATATGTAAACTGCGTACCATATCTGCTGCTCTGCTCGAATGAAACAAGTCACCACTGAAGTCATCTCAAAGGATAAGGAGATCTTAGTCCTGGCAATGAAATACTTTGCATTTGCTACTGAATAAAGACTTTGAATGGCTCATGTTGTAAATGATGATCCATGTTGTAACCCCATCTAAATGTTTGGCTCAAAAAAAGAGAGAGATAAATCTGTATGTTGCATGCTGCATCATGGTAGCCCAACTACAATATATCTGTGATAAAAACTTCTTTTCTCAAAGAAGCTCCTTTCACACCTTTCCGTTTACCCATCTTCTTGGCCAAGTCTTCCAAGGCAAGAACTCGTTTGTATATTTACTCCTTTGGAGCTTGGTCATGTGCGTAAGCCCAATTATATGCGACGACAGTGCAATGGTTCCCCACCATACCCTTGCGATTGTTTCTCTTGTACTGTGCTTGCCCAAAATGATATCTCTCTAAATAATGAGTCAATTCAGGGGCCTCCTTCACCTTTGCAAACCTGTAAGCTCCAACTACAACTGGCAAGGGTGGCCGTGATGCTTTCTTGTTCTTATTGAGTGCATACCCAATACCATTTATAAATGTTTGCCAAATGATTTCTATCAACATTACAAAACCCGTAACATACTTGGGCATGATGCTAGGTAACTGTTATCACCAACCTTCTAGTTGCCTATGTGAGGTGGATCCAGGATGGATGGTAGAGGGCTAGGAAACTAAGGAGGTGGAACCAAGACTGCCTAGACTCCTAAATGAATGGTTGTCACGCCAATCAAGGCAGTCTTCGCTTTATGTTATCTAAGTCCAAGACAACAAAGGGGGAGACCCAGATCTACTCCCAATAGGAGAGATCAGACCTAGACACCAGATCGGATCAAGTGGGCTTGAGGTACGTAAGGTGTAAGGTAATTGAAGACCCTATATCTATGGGAGATGTTACCAGGTGTGCCAAGGCTTTGGATTAGGGTTTTGGAAGTGTTAAGTTCGATCCAAAGTGGAACCAAGGTAACTTATGGGGTTGATACAAGATCTAGGGTTGAGGTACTAGCAACTGATGAAGATAACCGTTGCCTTGGGAAACGTGACCAATGCAGGGTGAGTAAGGACAGAGCTGGGACTATCTGGTACCCAAGGGATAGACTCAATGAAAGATGTGACAATGTCAAAGTACTTGAGTCATCAAAGAAAAGTCAACTTTCAGGGAAAAGATTTCAAAAGAGGGCTAGCGCTAGGCTTGGAGATCAGTGCCTGTTGGGCCTTGGGAATGGAGTCATTATCTGCACAACGTTAGAGTGAAACCACTTGGGATATGCCCTGATCTATGGACCCAGAAAAGTGTTTGGCCTGGAAAATTCAGTTTGCAGGGGAAACCAGTAGGAGGGCTAGCGCTAGGGTTTGGAGGGACAAATCCTCAGATCTAGGACAATCTGGGAGGCATCAGCTCAGCGTTGGAGGAGAAATGGGATGTGGATGATTTGATCTACAAACCCAAGTTGGAAAAATGTAGAAAAAATCAGATCCGGAAAAGTCAGAAATGACTAGGAGTGCTAGGGTGCTGAAAGTCAGTTTCTCCGATCTAGGGCCACCTGGAAGCAAATAGCTCAGCGTTGGAGGTGTTTTGGAATGAGGAGGACCCGATCTACGAACCCAAGTAATTATTTTCTGGAAAAAAGTTAGATCTGAAAAACTCAAAATTTCAGTGGGGGCGCTTGGGTTTAAATAGTGAGTTTTTTAGATCTAGGGAAAACCAACCACTTTTTGGACAACGTTGAGAATGAATTGGTGAGAGGGATGCCCGATCTACAAAACCCAGCAGTGGTTTGTCCAAAGATCGAACGGTTCCCCGATTAAGTATTTTTTGGATTTTTTAAATATTTTGGAATTTTCAGTAAATTGAAGAAAAGTAGGTACAATGGATTGAGATCATGGAAGAAAATAACCAACCTATAGATCTTACCTGGAAAACCTTGTAGATGCCTTGATGATGATGATCCCTGCCATCTCGGTTAATTTGAGAAGCTTGAAGCGAGTTCTATGTCCAGTGTTTGCTCGAGGAAGTCAATGCACCCTCTCTCCTGCACAACAAACGTCAACCATATCAGATTTGCTGTGACATGAGAAAGAAGCTATATGTTGCAGAAAAATAGCAAGAAGAAATTATAGGTCACCACAGCAGTAATGAAAACTCCCTGATTAAAAAACGAAGACAATCCAAGAGAGTTGAGGTCCTCCTGCAAAAATGCCCAAGTTGAAGCCGTCCTCCTGTAGACAAGACAATGATTCCCAAAAAATATAGATTTCATAACAATTTCCCAAATGCTGGGAAGAAAAAGACTTTCCAATCACCATCTAAGAACATCAGATGCAAAGGAGATCCAAGAAAATATCCACAAGAAAAGTTTTCTATTATCCAAATCCAAGAGCCAAAGACTCCTTACAAATGAGAAGCTCTCTCCTTTAAATAGAAATGAGAGAACTAAAATCCTAACCACGTTTAAAACGAGTGGCTAAGATTAAAAGATATAAATGTTCTAATCAATGGTTGAGATGAGCTCAACATACAATACATGGATCAATATAACCATAAAGTACCAAAGTGGACTAGATCGCCCATAAAGAGGGTACCCCACTCAACAAGAAATAAATGAAGCACATAGTGGGTCCATGGAGTGTTAACTAACTCCCTTTGGGTGCCCCATGGCACAATAAAATAATATAATATTTTAATTTTTTGACTTCGTGCCTCCTTGAGGAAATTTTGAGCCTCCCAAAAGCTCTAGAAAATAATAAAAAAATGCCCGAAAAATAGGTGTGGGCCCAATCAGGTGCTGCAACTGCTGGAGAAAGTGCGGAGGACATCACACTCATCATCATAACTCATCCCATCTCATTTCCATGCCTCAATAGCCCAAATCGATTTCTTCAATAGCCATTTAATCATTTATTAATTTGCCTCGGGAAATGTGAACCTGCCAAAACAGCCTCCGCGTTGTCCAACTGAGCCCACCAGGCTCTCTGAGCTGGGGATACTATGGTACAATCAAGTGGCTGCACCCCCCATTCCGCATATAGTGCCCTAGGAGATCCCAATAAAACATCTCCCTGCTCAAACACATCATCCTATGAAGCAAAACTGCATCAGAAAGGTAAAATGAGCTCGATCATCTGTGCAAGTGCCTAGAATTGAAAATAAGCTATCTCACTAGACTCGGAGAGTCCAAATCCATCTAGGGTGCATACTCATACCCTTTTCAGGTCTCTGCCTAATCATCAACAATATCCAATAGACAATATAATCACTTGTAATTGACCAGATGGGTAGATACCAATAATATAACTCAGGCTATCATCCATCTGCTGCAAGTGTTACAAGGCTAAGACATGCTCTACAAATCATTCAAGTAACATTCATAACAAGTAGCAGTCACCTCACTGGCGGTACATCAACCAAATACATATATAGGGTTTTATTTATTATTACTCAGACCAGACTTTTAGGACTATACTCACTTCATAGTTGTAGTCAATTTGCTAGTGAAGGGTGAAGGATGAAATTGACAAGGCTAGGGTAAATGATGACTACCAACTTAACATCATGACACTTTGGATATGGAAAGGGAATACTCACTATAACCAGATGTCGGACAAACAACAACACAGAGAATGGCAGTGCCTCACAAGTGGTTGAGTTGTTCAGAGAGTGCTTATTCAACTTAGGCATCATGTCTACATCAAGTTTGTTCCAGGTTCATTAGGACCATCAATTTTATTTCCATGGCCTTTTTGGCCTATATGACCTTTTGGGGACTTCACCGGTGCTTAAAAGCACAACTAACTGCAGCTTTCATCCAGGACATACTCAAATTTATAAGGTCAACAATATTTGGATATAGCATATATTTAACCATTGCTTTTGGGACCTTTTCTTATACCCTTCACGGAGTATTTTAGCATTTCATTGATCTTGCCCTTTGCTCGTATATGTTAAGAAACACATTTTAGAATTTGCATTTTCCATGGGCGCATATATAAGCATTTCCAATACAAGTAGTACATGAGCTTTCAGTTTTAGCCAACAACATCTCAAGTGACTAGGGGGAGTTCTGCACAGTGCCAAACATCGGGACAATCGACCAGAATGATTTAGGCATACAATCCAACTCACCAAAGGCAAGTTCTGTCACCAACTCAAAGCCGAGACACACTCTAAACAAGGAGGTTTGTCCAACAAAGGTTCTAGCGGGGAAAGGTCCTCCATGCCATAAGTCAAGTAGTAAGTCGGGTTAGAAACAAAACTGGAAGGTAATGGATGGGTGGAGATAGTGAAAGATGAAGCCAACACTAGCAAGCCAAATAATGGTGGGAATGACTACCTCTATTCTCCCTAGGGAGGGTAAAACCAATGAGTATAGATCAGGAACTTCCAAGTCTAAGTAGGGACATCAATACATAATACAAATACATCCAAGTCCATGTATTTATGACCACCAGATTCTGACACTAAATGCTAGTATATGTCACAAATATGAGTATAAGAGCAATGATAACCATAACACAATATAATAAATGCTAAGTCATAACCATGCAAATAATCCATCTGAACCATCATCTGTCCAATGAGAAAACACTAACATCAATTTGGGCATCACTAACTTCTCTGCAAATGACTAAATGGCTAAATTAGTCCTCGAATTTGAGTGTCCTGAGACTCAGTCCTGACATGGGAGAGTATAATAGTCCACTAACAAAATAATGATCCATCAAAACTGCTCATCTCAACATCTCATATGTAAGAGATCTGGCTGAAAAATGTACTGTATCTGAAAAATAGAATATGGTAGCCTGGCTACTATATATGTGATAACAGTAACTTTGATGCCCCATATATGCGCAAGTAAGCGCCATCCTCAGTGAGGAACCAATCTCCCAATTGCATCACCGTGGTAATGACGTTATCCAACATGCACTTTGTCGGGGTTCCATGAATAATTGTGTACAAAGGAAGAATAAAATGTTCACATATTTGCTTGTAATTGTTGATGTGTTTTTGGGCGCACAAAACCCGACAACATACATTAATAAGAATGTCCCCAGGTTTCCAATGCCATCCCATAACTGGAAATGGATTGAATGCACAAACTGCATCCAGTAGATATGAAGACATGAAAAATTCTGATAGTCGTTAGAAAAATCCACTTTGTGCAGTCAACACTGCTTCTTCCAAGCTGTCTGAGAGGATCTCTGCCTAGTTAAATATAACACCTCTCATAGTGACGTAATACAAGAGGGGACCACTCTATCTTGAAATGTGTTGCATCCTTTTCCCTATACAATCTACACAATAGGGCTGCAATCATCCTGTAAGGATGACTCAGTGATTTGGTATTATATATGCCACTAGTGTTTTGTTGAAAGTGCTTATCTGGAAGCCAAGCTTCCTTGACAACAGTCATGTTATCACATATATAGTAGCCGGGCTACCATATTCTATTTTTTAGATACAGTACATTTTTCAGCTAGATCTCTTGCATATGAGATGCTGAGATGAGCATTTTTGACGAACCATTATTTTATTCATGGACTATTGTACTCTCCCATATCAGGACTGAGTCTCAGGACACTCAGATTCGAGGATTGATGTAGCCATTTAGTCATTTGCAGAGCAAAAAGTGATGCCCAGATTCGTGTTAGTGTCTTCTCATTGGACAGAGGATGGTTCTGATGGATTATTTGCATGGTTATGACTAAGTGTTTATTATATTGTGTTATGGTTATCATTGCTCTTATACTCATCTTTGTGACATATACTAGCATTTAGTGTCATGATCTGGCAGTCATAAATATATGGACTTGGATGTATTTGTAGGTGTATTTGTAATAACCCAAAAATTCATAAAAATTAAATTTTTTTTATGTAACATAAAATGTTCAAGGATGTGGTCTATGAACCAATAACTGCTAGCGGTTACTCAAACAGTAGTAACTATAATTGAGCATTGTAATTCTTTAGTTCTATATAATTTATTTGTTTATCTTGAAGTACCATGTTACGGATGTTAAATTCAACAGTTTATGTTTAAAAAGAGTAGGAAAGAAAACTACATCTGAATCTGATGTTAAGTGTGTTATTACTGTCTTATGTCAAGTAGGAAAGAACCTTAGATGAGATCAGGGCTTACTTAGTTTACAGCTAACGCAGTGAAATGATGCTTCTTTTACAGGTTCTAAACAGGTAAGCAGTTTTGTTACCAGTAAATTCCAGATCGAGAATAATACTTAACTAGCATAGGATAAAATGCTAGTTAAATTGTTTGTTTTGCAGCTTGTCCCCGTAAAAAGGTACTGTTGGTATTTCTATTGTTAGAAATCTGAATGAATGTTTGTAATAACACTATTGTAAAAGAATGGGTTTAGTGCACTTATGTTTACTGCCACAGTACTTGTTCCCTTGATCATCCTCCTTGTGTATTCAGTTATAGACTTGCGTTTCATGTTTAGATGGCGTATATTAAGGACAGTTTTACTTCTACCATTAAGAGCATAGTGGCCTAAAAAGTCTATAAACTAGAAGATATGTTAAACATATTTGCGACCAAAACTACATATTTATCATCAATGTTCGGTATAAAGTACTTGTTTATATTTGTTTGAGTTCTTTCTAAACTTTAAACATTCTATGGTAGTGATTTTCCTTGATCAAGTATTTATATTTGATTTTCTTGTGTCAGAAATCTCATTTTATATGAGTTTTTGTTGATAAAGCATATATTTGGAATTTAAAAACTATGCATAGACTAAAACCTATCTTAAAGATCTATATGGTTACGTATTTCTATGGAAAGTTAGTTCACCTCCATCGTTGGTATCTTACTATTATCAAAAGTAAACATTATTTTAAAACAATAAGGAGAACATAGATAATTTAAAGTTATGCATATAACCCTAGTGTAAATAAACATCTCTCTAACACAAAGTCTTTGATTAGTGAAACAAGAAATCAAACGAGGATAATATTGATACTATGCAATGATACCATAAGGTTTTTGACTTGTAAACAATGATTGTGCAGGATTGATGAGTTTGAACTATAGCATGAAACCCACCACTTGCAAATAATTTGGAGGACACGTGGTTGGTGGTCGATGATTAGGTTTTTTGTTGACTTTGGAGGCAAAGAAAATCCTTGTCCTAACCCTAAATTCGCATTATTGTTTGTCTTTGCTGTGGGTGGTCGAGCTGTGAGCTCATGGCCGCCAGGCTTGTTGCCAATCCTTCCATTGTTTGCACACAGGCCTTCGTGAGCTATATCGAGCTCCTCTGCAAGTTTGTTTTTCATGATCTGGTGTAGAAGAAGTGAGCATGAAGCTTACTGCTGTCGTGAGGTGGTTTTTATTGTTGTAAAGAGTATTGAAGGTTGGGCTGTCTTCGCCCTTGTTTTTACTATATGAGTTGTACTCTGTGAGTGTAAAAAGTGCAAAGAGAATTGTTCACTGTGTGAGTTGAGTTCTTTGTTTACTATTCGTTTCCTTAACAAAGGCTTGGTCCTTACTTCGTCGCGGCCTGATACTTCACTTCTAAACACTGCAAACAACATTTTCTTTCCGGTAGGGCTCCATTCCAGGTCGTGGAACTCACGAGGGAGGCTATGGTGAGATTGCAAATTCCAAACAACGGCGTCGTTCCTTTAGTAAGAACTTAAATTGGTTTTAACTATTCTGCACAAGTATAAGTTTATAATTTGTGGAATTATGTATTAACATTCGTGTTTCTTTTGAATTTGTGCAGGCTCTTCAACGGTGGCTCAAATTTTATTAAACTCCATCAACAGAGCTTCTAAGAGGGCGTCCACCCTGGTAAGCCTCGGTTCCACCTAGGGTTCTCCTGCACGAGTTGTATGGTGGATTATGATGGTACTGCCGTGTGTTGTAGTTGTTGGTTCGGTCGTGGCTATTAGATGTTCTGTTTGTTCTTTTTATATTCTATTTGAAAAGCCCTAGTGGTTGTTTTGTAATGGAAGGGTATGGGCTTTCATAGCCGTGACTTACAAAATTTAATTTTGGGCCTTCTTGGCCATAGTTGAATATATGGTGATAATATTTAATGTTGGCTTTAAGCCGTGACTTTATTTGAATAGGCCGTTGGTCATTATTTAAGGATTTGGTTAATATTTGAAAAACCTTGAAGGTTGTTCTTGCGAAACTTCCTTTTTGGGAGGGTTTTTGTAACTAAAACAGATGTTTGGTTTTTGTTAAGTGAATTCTGTTTATATTTAAAAAAAAAAAAATTTACTCAGGCTTTTGAGCCTTGTATAGTAATGTAAAGGCCGTAGACCGAGACTATGTCTATTCAGTTTTGTTTTAATATTAAAAGGATTTTCTTAGCTTAAGGCTAAATTAACAGTATCTCTATTGGTTTAAAATTATGTATATTCTGTTTCTTTTAGCTACTTTTATTGTTATTTACTTTTTGATGGTTAGGGTTAAATAGATCATTAAGAAATTTTGTTTCTTATTTAAAGAAATATGATTTAAAGACCTTTGACAAGGGAATACTTTAATGGTAGCATAATAAATAATACAGTGATGAATTTTGGAATAGGACAGAGAAATGATATTATTGAATAAATGTATTTTTTTTCCTGTACTTTTTGGAATATACTGCTAGGTTTTTAATATTATAAATTTTGTTATGAAAGAACAAATCTTTTGTAAACCCTAATTCTTCTTAAAGGTTTACAGAGCTAGTAATTTTGTTTCAGTAACCCTAGTTTACATTTTCACATAAGTGAGCTAACTGGGTAAATATTTAACCTAGTTTACTGTTTTGTTAAGTAAATCTAGATAATTTACTGTTTTCGATATTATCTATTTAGGATTACATACTAGGTTTATAAAATGTAACTTTGCTGGTTTTACTGTGTAAAATATTACACATACCTGTGTGTATTATTTAGGCTTTTTCTTTTATCTTTATTTAGTTTATTTAAATACTTCAGTAAATATTATAAATACAACTGAAGTTCTATAAACAATTTATACAAAATCTTGTAGAAAAATAACCATTTACATCTGCACTCATATTCTATTGAATCTACTGTTTAAAAATAAACAAACCTACTATACTAGAGTACTGCCTTGCAAAAGGTGTGGAAAAATATAGTTTAGGTATTTTCTTTCTATCTATCAATTAACTCAAAATTTTCTCTACTAATTTTCTCTAATCTAGCTAGTTATTAACTTTCACAGCATAAATAATTCTCCTAATTAGAAATATACTATATTATTGAAAAACTCTTAGACTTTCCAAATACAGTAAACGATTTAAATGACTGAACTAAGCAAAACCTGGAAGTATAGATGAGGTGACAACAGCTTAAGGAGGCTGTTCCTCCCAACCAACTCCTGGGGAAGAGCTGGACTACAATTCTTAGGACCCCCGAGCTTGTTTCCTAGTCTACCTGGTAGAGTACTAGGTGAGAGATGTAGTCTAAAAATCCTCTACAACTCCTCTGAGTATTCAACAGTAATTCAGTTCTACTTACAGCAGTATAAACTCAACTTAGAATAGCTGCACTAGTTCAGGTCTTCAGCACTTGTCCACTCAAACTTACTTTAGTTAGTCCCCTCCATGGAATTCTCATGTGCACTTCATTCACTCAGAATGATCACAAATCCAGAAATGAGCAGCCTCAGCTATCTTCAATGGGAAGTTTTATTAGCATGCCTAGGTCTTTTGGGTTAGTTTTTACTTAATGAGCCACCTGCTCCTGTTCCACTTTCTTGGGGAATCATGACCACAAAAATAGGGAAGTTGCCACCTGCAACAGCTAGAAGTAGTTTGAGGATGCTGCCACATGTCAATCTGCTCTCAACTTAGCCTCCTCCTCCAAGTGACCAGTAAAACACTCATTTAATAGCTTCCCTAAGCTGTTGTCTCATCTTTCATTTATTTATTAATAAAATATTTTGCAATACATTAAATTATCCTTGACCCCACTTGGTCATTAATTACAAACTTTAACATAAAATATAACATATGTTCCTCAAAAACATGAAATTGTTTTTCAATTTGGGGCATGTGACAGTAATGATGTCCCTACTTAAACTTGGAAGTTCATGATCTATACTCATTGGTTTTACCCTCCCTAGGGAGAATAGAGGTAGTCATTCCCACCATACTTTGGCTTGCTAGTGTTGGCTTCATTGATTCATTGTCTCCACCCATCCATTTCCTTCCAGTTTTGTTTTAACCCGACTTACTACTTGACTTGTGGTATGGTGGACCTTTCCCCACTAGAACCTTTGTTGGACAAACCTCCCTGTTTATAGTGTGTCTCGGCTCTAAGTTGGTGATAGAACTTGCCTTTGGTGAGTTGGATTGTATGCCTAAATCATTTTGGTCGGTTGTCCCGATGTTTGGCACTGTGCAGAACTCTCCCTAGTCACTTGAGATGTTGTTGGCTAAAACTGAAAGCTCATGTACTACTTATATTGGAAATATTTATATATGCGCCCATGGAAAACGTAAAATCTAAAATGTGTTACTTAACATATACAAGCAAAGGGCAAGAGCAATGAAATGCTAAAATACTCCATGAAGGGTATAATAAAAGGTCCCAAAAGCAATGGTTAAATATTGCTGACCTTATAAATTTGAATATGTCCTGGATGAAAGCTGCAGTTAGCTGTGCTTTTAAGCACTGGCGAAGTCCCCAAAAAGTCATATAGGCCAAAAAAGCCATGGAAATAAAATGGATGATCCTAATGAACCTGGATCAAACTTGATGTAGACATGATGCCTAAGTTGAATAAGCACTCTCTGAACAACTCAACCATTTGTGAGGCATTGCCATTCCCTGTGTTGTTGTTTGTCCGGCATGTGGTTATAGTGAGTAAATCATCCTTGACCCTAGCCTTGTCAATTTCAGCCTTCAACTTTCTCTAGCAAACTGACTACAACTATGAAGTGAGTATAGTCCTAAAAGTTTGGTCTAAGTAATAATAAATAAAACCCTATATATGTATTTGGTTGATGTATCGTCATTGAGGTGACAGCTACTTGTTATAAATGTTACTTAAATGATTTATAGAGCATGTCTTAGCCTTGTAACACTTGTAGCAGATGGATGATAGTTTCAGTTATATTATTGGTATCTGGTCATTTACAGGTGATTATTATTGTCTATTGGATATTGTTGATGATGAGGAAGAGACCTGGAAAGGGTATGAGTATGCACCCTAGATGGATTTGGACTCTGTGAGTCTAGTGAGATAGCTTATTTTCAGTTCCGGGCACTTACAGAGATGATCAGGCTCATTTTACGCTTCTGATGTAGTTTTGCTTCATAGGATGATGTGTTTGAGTAGGGAGATGTTTTTATGGGATCTCCTAAGGCGCAGTATGGGGCATAGGGGGTGCAGCCACTTGATTGTACCATAGTACCCCCATCACAGAGAGCTTGGTGGGCTCAGTTGGACAACGCAGGAACCCTAGGAGGCTGTTTTGGCAGGTTCACATTTCTCGAGGTAGATTAATAAATGATTAAATGGCTATTGAAGAAATCGATTTGGGCTACTGAGGCAAGGAAATGACATGGGATGAGTCATGATGATGAGTGTGATGTTCTCCGCACCTTCTCCAGCAGTTGCAACACCTGATTGGGCCCACACCTGTTTTTTGGGCATTTTATTATTATTTTCTGGAGCTTTTTGGAGGCTCACGATTTCCTCAAGGAGGCACAAAGTCAAAAAATTAAAATATTATATTATTTTATTGTGCCATGGGGCACCCAAAGGGAGTTAGTTAACACTCCATGGACCCACCATGTTCTTCATTTATTTCTTGTTGAGTGGGGTACCCTCTTTATGGGTGATTTAGTCCACTTTGGTACTTTATGGTTATATTGATCCATGTATTGTATGTTGAGCTCATCTCAACCATTGATTATAACATTTATATCTTTTAATCTTAGCCACTCGTTTTGAAAGTGGTTAGAATTTTGGTTCTCTGATTCCTATTTAAAGGAGAGAGCTTCTCATTTGTAAGGGGTCTTTGGCTCTTGAATCTGAATAATAGAAAGGATTTTCTGGAGATTTTCTGGATTTGCTTTGCATCCGATGTTCTTCGATGGTGATTGAAAAGTCTCTTGCTTCCTAGCATTCGGATTATTGTGTGAGATCTATATCTTTTTTTTGGGATCATTGTCTTATCTATAGGAGGGCGTTTTCAGCTGGAACATTTTTGCAGGGGGACCTCAACTCGCTCGGATTGTCTTCGTCTTATATCAGGGGGTTTTTGATTAGCTTCATTGTGATCTATGATTACGTCTTGTTACTTTTTCTGTAGATCTAGCTTTTTCTTTCGTGGTACAACAAATCTAATGTTGTTGACGTTTGCTTGTGCAGGATAGGGGGGCGCAGTGGTCACTTGGAGCATAACGTTGGTCCTAGAACTCACTCAGATCTTCCAGAATTGATCGGGATGGCGGGGATCATCATCATCAAGGCATCTACAAGCATTTCCAGGTAAGATCTACAGGTCAGTTTCTTCTCTTTCAGATCTCAATTCATTGTACCTGCTTTTCTTCAAATTTTCTAAAAAATCCAAAAAATACTTAATCGGGGAACCGCTTGATCTTTGAACAAACAATTTCTGGGTTTTGTAGATCGGGCATCCCTCTCACCAAATCCTCTTCAACACTGTCCAGCTTGTGACTGGTTTTCCCTAGATCTGACTTTCTTACTGCTCAAACCCCGACGCCCCTACTAAAATTTTGACTTTTCCAAATTTGATTTTTTTTTCTGAAAAATAATCACTTGGGTTTGTAGATCAGGTTTCCTCACTCCAGAACACCCCCAACGCTGAGCTAGTTCTTGCCAAGTAGCCCTAGATCTAAAAAACTGACTTTCAACATCCTAGCTTCCCTCATCAGATTTTGACTTTTTCCAGATCTGATTTTTTCTGAAATTTTCTGACTTGGGTTTGTAGATCAAGCCATTCTGATCTCATCTCTCCTCCAACGCTAAGCTGGTAGTCTCCTGGTTGTCCTAGATTTGCAGATTTGCCTCTCCAAACCCTAGTGCTAGCCCTCCTTCTGCTGGTTTCCCTTGCAAACTAAATTTTTCGGGCCAAACACTTTCCTGGGTCCATAGATCAGGGCATATCCCAAGTGGGTCCACTCTAACGCTGTGCAAATACTGACTTCATTGCCCAAGGCCCAACAAGCACTGATCTCCAAGCCTAATGCTAGCCCACTCTTGACCTCTTTCCCCTGAAAGTTGACTGCTCCTTGGTGGCTTAGGTAATCTGACATTATCATATCTCTCACTGAGTCTATCCCTTTTGTACTAGACAGTCCTAACTTTGTCTTTACTCACCCTATCTCAATTACGTTTCCCAAGGCAGTGGTTATCTTCATCATTTGCTAGTACCTCAACCCTAGATAATACCCCTATAGGTCACTTGTATTCCACTTTGGATCAACCCTCATACGACTGAAGCCCTCATCCAAAGCTCTAGTCCACTTAGTTTTATCTCCCATAGATCTAGGGTCTTCAATTACCTTACAGGCTTACACCTTACGTACCTCAAGCCTACTTGATATGATCTGGTGTCTAAGTCTGATCTCTTCTGTCAAGAGTAGATCTGAGTCTCCCCCTTTGTTGTCTCGGACTTAGATAACATAAAGTGAAGACTACCTTGATTGACGTGACAACCATCTATTTGGGAGTCTAGGCAGTCTTGGTTCCACCTCCTTAGTTGCTTGCCCCTCTACCATCCATCTTGGATCCATCATACATAGGCAACTACAAGGTTGGTGATAACAAGTCACATAGTTCATCTCGATGGACTACAACCACTCGTTTGTCAGTCTTATCTCTAGCTCTGGAAATTTGTAATACTATCTCATTGTTGTAGGCTTGAAAGAGGTGATGGGTACTCCAATCGTACTATTGATAATGCGTCACATAGCATTTATTGAAGGAATGAGCCATTTTATTATCTATGCACATGGGAACAACTCTAGTCTTTCTGCGACCCGATGAAGTCTTTGCTTTCTGATGTTTTCGAAGAGCGAGATCTCATCTAATCCTGCTTTTTGATACTCCTCTACTCGGAGGAATCGATACATATCCCCCCATTTGAACTCGCAGTCGGCTCTGGAAATGCATTGTGTGTTGCCAAATTGTGAAAGAAGAGTAGGGTCTCTTGCCTCTTCATCTTCAGATGACATTTCTTGGACACCACTGGGCTTTGACCTGGTCTTTCGTTTAGTCATGATTTGCCCCTGCAAGACATCGAATGCAAAATCACTATCCATGAAGTATAAATTGTTTAACGATATCAAAGAACAAATGTATATGCAACCAGATAATGAACATGACCTTCTTATCTCATTGACCATCTTATCTCATTGATCTCAATTGGCTCTTGAAAAGAGAGCATTGCAAATGTGAACAAACTCAAGCTTGGAGCAAAGTATTATATAAAATACTTGTGAGCCATCTTAGTGTGAACCACATAGAAACTAACCATATAATTATATTTTCAAATAACTAAACTGCAAGGTCTCTGAATGTTATAAATACAAGGTTTGGTTAAAAAGAGAGTTGTTATCACATATTCTATTTTTAAGATACAGTACTTTTTTCAGCCAGATCTCTTACATATGAGATGCTAAGATGAGCAGTTTTGACGGATCATTGTTTTGTTAGTGGACTATTATACTCTCCCATGTCAGGACTGAGTCTCAGGACACTCAGATTCGAGGACTGATGTAGCCATTTAGTCATTTACAGAGCAATTGATGATGCCCAGATTGGTTTTAGTGTTTTCTCATTGGACAAATGATGGTTTAGATGGGTTATATGCATGATTATGACTCAGCTTTTATCATATAGTGTTATGGTTATGATTGCTCTTATACTCATCTCTGTGACATGTATTAACACGTAGTGTCATGATCTAGCAGTCATAATTATATGGAGTTGGATGTATTTATATTATGTATTGATGTCCCTACTTAGACTTGGAAGTTCCTGATCTATACTCATTGGTTTTACCCTCCTTAGGGAGAATAGAGGTAGTCATTCCCACCATTGTTTTGGCTTGCTAGTGTTGGCTTCATCATTGACTGTCTCCACCCATCCATTACCTTCCAGTTTTGTTTTAACCCGACTTACTACTTGACTTATGGCATGGAGGACCTTTCCCCACTAGAACCCTTGTTGGACAAGCCTCCTTGTTTATTTTGTGTCTCGGCTCTGAGTTGGTGATAGAACTTGCCTTTGGTGAGTTGGATTGTATGCCTAAATCATTCTGGTCGATTGTCCCGATGTTTGGCACTGTGCAGAACTCCCCCTGGTCACTTGAGATGTTGTTGGCTAAAACTGAAAGCTCATGTACTACTTGTATTGGAAAATGTTATATATGCGCCCATGGAAAATAAAAATGCTAAACTGTGTTTCTTAACATGTGTGAAAAAGGGCAAGAGCAATGACGCTAAAATACCCCTTGAAGGGTATAAGAAAAGGTCCAAAAAGCAATGGTTAAATATATGCTATATCCAAATATTACTGAACTTATAAATTTGAATGTGTCCCGGATGAAAGCTGCGATTAGCTCTGCTTTTAAGCACTGGTGAAGTCCCAAAGGGTCATATAGGCCAAAAAGGCCATGGAAATAAAATGGATGGTCCTAATGAACTTGGATCAAACTTGATGTAGACATGATGCCTAAGTTGAATAAGCACACTCTGAACAACTCAACCATTTGTGAGGCACTGCCATTCCCTGTGTTGTTGTTTGTTCGGCATTGGTTATAGTGAGTATTTCCCTTCCATATCCAAAGTGTCATGATGTTAAGTAGAAAGTCATCATTTTCCCTAGCCTTGTCAGTTTCAGCCTTCACCCTTCACTAGCAAATTGACTACAACTATGAAGTGAGTATAGTCCTGAAAGTCTAGTCTGAGTAGTAATAAATAAAGCCCTACATATTTATTTGGTTGATGTACCGCCAATGAAATGACTGCTACTTGTTATGATTGTTACTTAAATGATTTGTAGAGCATGTCTTAACCTTGTAACACTTGCAGCAAATGGATGATAGTCTGAGCTATATTATTGGTATCTGGTCATTTATAGGTGATTACATTGTCTATTGGATATTGTTGATGATCAGGTAGAGACTTGGAAAGGGTATGAGTATGTACCCTAGATGTATTTAGACTCTCCGAGTCTAATGAGACAGTTTATTTTCAGTTCCGGGCACTTGCAGAGATGATCAGGCTCATTTTACCTTTCTGATGCAGTTTTGCTTCACAGGATGATGTTTCTGAGCAGGGAGATGTTTTATTTGGATCTCCTAGGGTGTTGTATGGGGTATAGGGGGTGCATCCACTTGATTGTACCATAGTACCCCCATCCCAGAGAGCCCGGTGGGCTCAGTTGGACAATGCATGCACCCTAGGAAGCTATTTTGGCAGGTTCACATTTCCTGAGACAGATTAAAAAATGATTAAATGGCTATTGAAGAAATCGATTTGGGCTACTGAGGCAAGGAAATGACATGGGATGAGTCATGATGATGAGAGTGATGTCCTCCGCACCTTCTCCAGCAGTTGCAACACCTGATTGGGCCCACACCTATTTTTTGGGCATTTTTATATTATTTTCTGGAGCTTTTGGGAGGCTCACGATTTCCTCAAGGAGGCACAAAGTCAAAGAATTAAAATATTGTTTTACTTTATTGTGCCATGGGGCATCCATAGGGAGTTAGTTAACATTCCATGGACCCACCATGTGCTTCATTTATTTCTTGTTGAGTGGGGTACCCTCTTTATGGGTGATTTAGTCCACTTTGGTACTTTATGGTTATATTGATCCATGTATTGTATGTTGAGCTCATCTCAACCATTGATTAGAATATTTTATTTTTTAATCTTAGCCACTCGTTTTGAAAGTGGTTAGGATTTTGGTTATTTCATTTCTATTTAAAGGAAGAGAGCTTCTCATTTGTAAAGGGTCTTTGGCTCTTGGATCTAATTAATAGAAAGATTTTTTGTGGATTTTTTGTGGTTCTCTCATTTCTATTTAAAGGAGAGAGCTTCTTATTTGTAAAGGTTCTTTGTCTCTTGGATCTAATTAATAAAAAGACTTTTTGTGGATATTTTATGGATCTGCTTTACATTTGATGTTATTCGATGGTGATTGGAAATTCTTTTGCTTCCAATCATTCGGGAAATTGTTGAGATCTATATTTTTGGGGATCATTGTCTTGTCTACAGGAGGACAACTACAACTTGGGCGTCTTTGGCTCTTGGATCTAATTAATAGAAAGATTTTTTGTGGATTTTTTGTGGTTCTCTCATTTCTATTTAAAGGAGAGAGCTTCTCATTTGTAAAGGGTCTTTGTCTCTTGGATTTAATTAATAAAAAGATTTTTTGTGGATATTTTATGGATCTGCTTTACATCTGATGTTCTTCGATGGTGATTGGAAATTCTTTTGCTTCCAATCATTTGAGAAATTGTTATGAGATCTATATTTTTGGGGATCATTGTCTTGTCTACAGGAGGACAACTACAGCTTGGGCGTTTTTGCAGGGGGACCTCAACTCGCTTGGATTGTCTTTGTTTTTTTATCAGAGAGTTTTCATTAGTGTTGTGGTGAACTATGATTTATTCTTGCTATTTTTCTGCAGCATATAGTTTCTTTCTCAGGTCACAACAAATCTGATATGGTTGACGTTTGTTGTGCAGGAGAGAGGGCGCATTGACTTCCTCGGGCAAACACTAGACATAGAGCTCGCTTCAATCTTCTCAAATTGATCGGGATAGCGGGGATCATCATCATCAATGCATCTACAAGCATTTCCAGGTAATATTTAACAGGTAAGTCTCTTCTCTTTAGATCTCAATCCATTGTCCTGCTTTTCTTCAATTTTCCTGAAAAAACTCCTAAATAATAAAAATCCAAAAAAATATTTAATCGGGGAACTGCATGATCTTTGACCAAACTAATTCTGGGTTTTGTAGATCGGGCCTCCCCCTTACTGAATCATCCTCAACGCTACCCTAATTGTGACTGGTTTGCCTTAGATCTGACTTTCTGACTGCTCAAACCCTAGCGCCCCACTGAAAATTGGACTTTTTCCGGAAAATAATCTCATGGGTTTGTAGATCAGGTCTTCCTCATCCCAGAACACCCCCAATGCTGAGCTAGTTCCTGCCAGGTAGCCCTAGATCTGAAAAACTGACTTTCAGCCTCCTAGCCTCCCTCATCAGATTTTGACTTTTCTAGATCTGATCTTTCCTGAAATTTTTTGACTTGAGTTTGTAGATCGGGCCATCCTGATTTCATTTCCACTCCAACGCTGAGTTGATAGTCTCTTGGTGGCTCTAGATCTACAGATCTAGCTCTCCAAACCCTAGCGCTAGCCCTCCTTTTGCTGATTTCCTTGTAACCTAAATCTTCCGAGCCAAATCCTATTCTGGGTCCATAGATCAGGGCATATCCTAGGTGGGTTTACTTAAACCCTGTGCTGATACTGACTCCATTACCCAAGGCTGAACAGGCACTAATCTCCAAGCATAGCGCTAACCCCTTGTTGACCTCTTTCCCCGAATTTTTAACCGCTCCTTGATAACTCAGGTAGCCTGGCATTTTCATATCTCTCACTGAGTCTATCTCTTTGGTACTAGACAGTCCCAACTCTGTCCTTGCTCACCCTGTCTCAGTTACGTTTCCTAAGATAGTGGTTATCTTAATCAATTGCTAGTACCTTAACCCTAGATCTAGTATTACCCTTACAGGTCACTTTGGATCAACCCTTGTATGACTAAAGCCCTCATCCAAAGCCCTAGTCCACTTACTATCATCCATAGATCTAGAGTTTCTAATTACCTTATACCTTACATACCTCAAGCCATAATTGATCTGATTTGGTGTCTAGGTCTGATCTCTCCTGTCGGGAGTAGATCTGGGTCTCCCCCGTTGTTGTCTTAGACTTAAATAACATAAAGTGAAGACTGCCTTGATTGGCGTGACAGCCATCCATTTGGGAGTCTAGGCAGTCTTGGTTCCACCTCCTTAGTTGCTTGCTCCTCTACCATCCATCCTGGATCCACCTCACACAGGAAACTACAAGGTTGGTGACAACAAGAGTTAATCAATAAACATTAATTGAGTTGCAAGAGGAAGAAGTCTATTGCTATGAATATGGATTTTGGTTGTTATTCAATTATATCAATCAAAGAATTTCCTACAACCTGAAAAGTGTCCATGAAGATGAGTGTAAATATAAGAAGTAATCTAAAAAAATATGTAATATCCCAAATCCCAATATTTTCTATTTCTAAGCAAAAAGGCTGATACAACTAGGCATGCAAACTGCCATGCAAAAATCCCTATTTTATAGGAAAAATTAGGGTTAGGGTTTGTGAGATAGAATGAACACTTACCACTGATAAGCTGGCTGGACTGCTTCGGAGAAAGTATGCAACCGCTGAGAGCTGGATCGGAGATGAACTGATCTCCTCGACTTACGCTGAACCCCCAGCAGCAAGACGCCCAATCAGAAAAATGATGACGCCCTCAGGGAAGGAGGTGTCCGATGGAGCTGCGGATCTGCGAGGCTGATAGCCTTTTCGTGCCGGAGAGAATGCCTGATACAAGAGTGATTTCTGAGTCCTCTAGGCAGGATAGCGACTTGCTTCTGAGAGACAGCTGCTCACGCCCCTGGAATCCCGAAACTGCTGATAACTGTTCCGGATGAGCATGGAGGGATCCGATAATCACCGGGTACCGGAGTATGATGCTGATGATGAGAATGGTGCCTGAGTTTCGGAAGGAAACTGAGATCTGAAGGCCCCACAGCTGATTAGGGCTTTC
>LPNX010031740.1:277534-364799 GCA_001517045.1 Pseudotsuga menziesii
ACATTACAAAATATGCCCATGAAGATAACCATATCTCTTGTTACGTTGCACCTGTACCCAACGCACCTTCAAATGTTCCCCAGGTAGAGAGAGCTATTTTTTCGACCAGGAGGGGTGTTATTGAACAATGGTGGTCATGGATGGGCCCTTTGGTCCTTCCTTTAGGAGTACTATGGCTTAATGGCATTGCTGACTGCCCTTTGTTGGGGTTTTTAACCCCTAGGTTGGTGTTCGAGGCTCCTAGGGGTTGATCATTGAGTCACATGACCCCACACCTTGTTTGCTTGCTTTGGTGGCCTTTGCTTCAGCTGCGAGACATTCGTCTCCCTTCATAGCCACTTAGGACACCCTCCCGGCCCTTCTACACATTGGCACCTTTTCTTTCATCAGAGGACACTATCTTCCACGCCAAGCCTTCTTGCTGCTTTGAGGAGGGCGTTGAGGGATTTTACAACATTCTCGGGGTTAGATGGGGTATAACGCCCTCCCTCCAGCCTACTCCTGCCTTTTGTTATGTACTATCCCGACTTATATTCTATTGTATTTAATAGTCTGTTTGTGGGTTCTGTGCTTTACATGTGCTGGAAAGATAATAAAAAGTTTTTTGCAAACCAATGCCGTGCCAAAAGGCCCTAAAAAATAGTTGATCTGGAGAAATAATAGGAGAAAGACTTTCAGTGGGAGAAGGTTCACACCACTAATAATAATACTGATAGTCTGTCAATATATTGAAGGCATGCAAGCCATGCATGTAGGATGAAGAAGATGAGATGCTGCCCTCCAGCAGTTGACGCCCAGCTGAGTAAAACACCCACCTCAGTGTTATCCTTCACGTTTTGGATCAAATAAGTGGTCGATGAAGCCGAGACTTGCTAGGAAGGATAGTATAGGTCTTCCGGAGAGATAGGAAGATACATGCAGAAGTTTTGACTTCTTTCAGTGCCCTAGCGAATTGATCTTCTCCTAGATGGGTGACGCCCTACTTCCTCACGTTTTTGCTGGTGGATGCTCTGAATGTGTCTGGAATGGCATGATAATCACCTAGTATAGTGGTGGGCCCCTATTGAGAAGAATGACGGAAGCATGCAGAAGTTATACCGAGCTTCTGAATTCTAGCGAATAGTTCTGAGATTTGCAGCTGCATCCCAGCAACAAAACATGAACTTGCAATAAAACTCTCTTTTTGTCTGTTGGATTGTGGAAGAATGAAGAAGATGATGAATAGTTGATGATAGACTTGGATGATCTATCTGGAAGTGGTTAGGGCAGATGACTTTTGCTGCTGAAACCCCTTGTTAGTTGAAGACCTTCATCTCCTACCCCAACTTGCTGTCGCGACACTTGCTGTTGTTGCTCTAGAAACCAAACTCAATAATAATAATCATGGATGTTCTTTTGGTTCAACTAACCTTCTTATATAGGTGTTAGGGTTAGCATGTCACTTTTAGGGTTTGCATGTCACTTTAGGGTTTGCAATTTACTTTTTGCATGCATGTAATTCTAATTGCTCGTTGACTTAAGACTGAAGAAATAAGGATTGCATGCTCTGCATGCTTTATGATAATAACTCTGATGGCCCTCTTTACTATATTGATGACTTAATAATACTGAATAATTGTTCTAATATGCTCCCGGTATTAAATGTCCTCAGTCAATTCCCTCTTTATCAGTAACGAAACTTTATAGTCCTCCCTCGCCAAAGATTGCTTGTCCTCAAGCAATGCCAACGCAACTCCACATTCAATCAACAGAACCAACTGAATTTGAGGATGATCCCAGGGTCTCAAATTATTCTAAAAGATCTGTAGCACCCTCTGCTCAAAGCACTGCACTGCACGGTACCATCACAAGATATCCCATGGAAGCCTCCTATAAGTAGAGTAACTAACCATGGTGTAAACGAGGTACCATCACAAGAGACCTTCTGAAAGCATCCTCTAGCAATCTCTAAACTGCTAGTCACTGTATTCCCAGGGTCCCAAATCAATATGAGAATTACAGATGTCAAAATGCATACACTGCTACCCTGCGTAGTATTGACACAAGGAGCATCCTGTAGACTCCCAAGTAACCCCATCGGTAAATGCTGTATCTATCTCTCATAAGGTCTCCCACTTGGATCCCAATGCAAACTTGTGCATCTTTCATCCCAAATATCCCAAGGCTCCTGTGGGAATATACCCCTGGCTAGGAATGTCTTTCCAAGAATCTCCCACTCAATAGGACACCAACTCTCAATCTCTCTCCAATCCAACCCCCAAAAAGGAAATCTACGCACGAGATGGCTGGGACCTTATAGAATAGATCATGTACTCGACAACAGAACCATTCAGTTGACCACCATTGATGAAAATCAAACACCTTTGTTTGCTATGGTCATCGATTACGACTGTATCACAAACCGATCTCGAAGGATTTATTTATTTCATAGGTCACAGCTGATCCAGATTGTCAACTTGTACAGGAGTAGGGTTCTTCCCCTGTTTCTAAAACTTTTTAAGTCTGCTGTGAATTCCACAAAATTTCTATATAAATAAAATTATTTAATTTTTTCTATGTACTTTTCTTTTCTTTTTTTTATGATTGGGTGTGTTTTTTTGAGAGTTGTGAACAGGTATTCGTGAGAAGGTTCAACAAAGATACGCAGTTGCGACGGACCAAGCAATTGCAGAACCATGGACGATCCTTCTCCATGTGATACGACCCTCTGAAAGAATGAATGTTTAAGATTGCAGATCTTTGATGGGAAGTTTAATTTTACTGGGCCCTGTCAAAAAAAAAATTAAGCAAAAATCCTGTTAAAATGCTTAATTTTTATCTGCTGCAACTCCATTATTATTGGATAAATTCCGCTGCAAATCCGTTATTTTTTGCCAAATTCTGCTGCAACACCGCTAATTTTTCTGTTGTTTTTGGTTGAATCTCGCTGCAACACCACTAATTTTTCCACTGTTTTTGGCCGAACTTTGCTGCAACACCACTACTTTTCCATCAAAATTGGCTATTCGGCGCTGCAACACTGTTATTTCTCCGCCAAATTTTTTGCCGGTATTGGTGCTGAAATATCATGGAAAATTTGCTGCTTTTGGGGCGGATTTCTGACTGAATCTCAATGTTTCATGCCGAGATATTTTACACTCTATCCACATGTTCGGGAAATCAATGCTGATAATGAACATGTTTCGCCTGATTAATGCATGACGACATATTTATCCTTAGTTACGCGTGTGAAATCATTTCCCTCGTGATTATTTGGCATCAAAAGTTTGAATCATATCGAAGAATTGATGACTCAAGTAACAATCATCAGGTATGAATTCTAATTGTAAGTATTATCAAGTATTTAATGATCTAATAATAATGATTATACCTTTTCGACTCTTGACAGTACTCCCTAATTAGTTAACATTTCCTTTCAAATCATCCCTCCTGTACTTTCAAACAAATTTTCTCCCTTCTCCAATAATCTGCAACACACCCTGTTTCCAATTTCGCCGAGAATCTCAGAAAACCCATATGAACCCCTATTATCTGGTTACTGTATCGAACTGCTACAACTTGAACGATTGATTTTGTCGTTACTATACCCGTCTATCACAGCTTGAAAGAAGAACACATTATGGGTCCTCCAATCAGGTATGAACCTAGCAATATAGATGCTATGTCTGCAAATAGAGAAGTCTATGATATATTTTGGGAAGTTGGATGGATTGGTTATTTCCAACGATTGAATCGATTTAATGAGGAAACAATACTTATGTTTTCCATGAACCTGAATGGAGAATACTCAGAAATAAGAGGATTGTGGATAGATGCATCAGAACGAGCTATAGCCGAGGTTACAGGACTTCCTCGAACTGGAGAATGCTGGTTTTTCAAAAATAGAACGAATTTGATAGCAACGAAAGAATTTCTAGTACCAGGGGAGAAGTGCAAAGAAGGGCTAGAGGGGTTGCACTGGAGACACTTCCCATACCATGGGACCAAGTCACAACCTTCCTGAAAAGGTATATCACCTGTGAGGGAAGATATAAGGTTGTTTATATTTATGATTTCGTCTTATTGTCTCATTTACGCAATCATAAACTTATCAATATGCCATCTTATCTATCACAAACCCTACAAAACATGGCGCATTATGGTAAGATCTCTAGACACCCACTCTCTTCCCTCACAAATAATGGGTTGATCAAATCGCTAGTACATAGACGCATGGCACTGAATAATTTAACATGGGAACGATTTGTTGGAGTTGCGATGCGTCAGGCACCTGCAGTAGCACACATTGGGGGTAGAAGAGTCGAACAGAGCTCC
This sequence comes from Pseudotsuga menziesii, assembly GCA_001517045.1. Lineage (NCBI taxonomy): Eukaryota > Viridiplantae > Streptophyta > Pinopsida > Pinales > Pinaceae > Pseudotsuga > Pseudotsuga menziesii. The sequence goes on from LPNX010031740.1 coordinate 281,849, forward strand.
TTAGATTCAACTGGGGGGAGGGATGAAGAATTGGAGGAAAGTGAAGACGAACATGAAGCAAATTTAGGGGGAATTGCAGCAGCAAATAACCCTATGGAGGGAGTGATTGGAGTAGCAGAAGAAAATGAAGGAGCAACAACAGAGGAAGTAGAAAGAGGAGCAACTACATATAGACCTATGGAGGGAGTGATTGGAGTAACAGAAGAAAATGAAGGAGTGACAACAGAAGAAGCAGTATGGGGAACAACTACAGAAGCAATGACAACAGAAGATGGAGCTGCGGATGCAGCAGAAGGAGGAGTGATTGCAGAAATTGAGGAAATAAGGCCTTAGGTGGTCGAGATCAGACCTCCTATGAAATAAAAGGAACTCTAATTCAACAGGAGGAGCTTCCTTTAGTAGGAATTGGATAAGTCTCCACCATTCTCACACCAAACAAGAAGAGGAAAAGATCAAGTGTTGAGGGAGAATCATCCAGGAGAAGAAGGACTAGGGCTTCCTAGACAACATAAGTGGTAAGCGTTGAAATTCCTATTATTCCCACTGAAACGCAAGAACCAGTGGATATTTTACTGATGGCTGCCACTACCACACAAGAACCTGCTTAAACACAGGGAGAATCATCCAGAAAAAGAATACCTAGGCCTTCCCAAACAACATAAGTGGTAATTACTGAAATTTCTATGATACCCACTAAAACACAAGAACCAGTGGGTAATTCACCAATGGATACCACTGCCCCACAAGAACCTGTTGGAACCTGAAGGAGAAGAACCAGGGTCTCTTGGGCAGCAAAGAAGGCGATGATTGAAATTCCCATTTTAACACCCAGGGTACCCACTGCTACACAAGAACTAGTGGGAAATTCACCTGTGGCGGCCATTATTACCCAAGAATTTGTGCAACATTAGTTGGAAATGTTGCAATGTGAAAATGAACTGTTGAAGGAGGATGCTCGAGTACTAAGGGAAGCGCTGGAAAGATGGAAGGAGGAAAGTAGAAAACAACCAGCAAGAGGCCTAGACTCTCTCGCTGAAGCTGCTATTCAGTTTGAAGACCCACTCTTCAGCCATGAGAAAGAAGAACTTGTTTGTCCTGAATGTGGAGTCTTGTTTAAACTGACAGGATATAAAGTTGACAAAATGGAAATAGCAGCTTAGAGATTGGCACATTCAGGTCAGGGAGTAAATGAGACACTGCATGAAGAACCATCTGAAGAAACAAGGTTGGAAGAAAATTTGATTCCTGAGTAGGAGCTACATGTAGATGAGGCATTGCAGCCTCAATCTTAAGAACATACTGAATTGATTCCTTCTGGAAGCAGTTCTGGGGAATTTAATTCACTTTCAGATGATGAGCAAGAGTCTGGTTGTACAAATGTTGTGCAATTGCAGACTGACCAGGAGCAACAATCGGTTGATACATAAATTGTGTAAGATTAGTAGACGATTGACATAGAAAGTGTGTAGGAAAGGGTCCAGCATCTTGAAGACATGGAAATAGAACATGACACTGCTACACAAGAACCAGTGTCTTCAAAATTGGTTGTTGAAACTGCTACGATGGAGTTGAAAGAATCACGAACTGTCACACAAGAACCAGTGCCTCTAAAAATATTTGTTGAAACAACAGTCCAGACTGAAACTGTTGAAACCTAGGAAACGACAGTTCATACTGAAGCTAAAGCTGCTGAAACACATGAAATGGCAATTTAGACCGAGGCTGAAACTGTTAAAATGAAGGAAGTAGCAGTTCAGATCATGGAGGAGGAAGCAATGGACCATACTCCCGATGTTGAAACACGAGAAGGAGCAACACAAGTGGAGGCTGCAGAACTTCAGGAAACAAAAGAGGTAACACTTATAAATATTGAAGCAAGCAGATGGAAGCGCCATGCAAACCAACTTGAGAAAGGTATGATTTTCCTTACTGAACATAAGAATTCCATTCAGGAATTATGGGAACAATGGGTCGATGAGATCTTTTTCTAGAAAATTCGACGGGAAGAGATGAGGGAGAAGCTAAAAGAGTTAAATAAGTATCAGTCTATGGAGAAGAATAAAGAACAGATTCTTACTTTGACTCAGGAATTATTGAGCTGCAGAGCCCCCTCCCCTTCCTACCTTGTATTTTTATTTGAACATATGATTCTGTTCCAAATCAAAGCTTTGAAGGAAGGAAGACCCTGGCAAATTGTGACACCTTCTCAATTTTTGGAGACCTTTACCTAGAGTGAATTCTCTGCGCATAATTTACCGTGTGAATTATATTTGCATGATAGGGCATGCATGATGGATACCCAGGCTAACCCAGTTCCTCATTGGGGATATTCATTTAAGGTCATTTGCTTCTTTTGTCAATAACCATGTTCGTTGGTTGAGTGCCTCACAGACCATAAGGAAGAATGAGGACAACTCCACTCTATGGATTCGGGGAGAACCTAGAGCCCCTCTATTTGTGATTGCCAGGCATAAGAGAAACCTTACATTTCCAGATAAAGTCCAGCAGTTGGTTGAATTTCAACAGAAGATTATCTCTACTTGTGTCGAAATGATCTCTCGTCAACATGATTTGCCCTACAGGGAAGTAGCCAAAGATGGGAATTTTCTCCTGTAGCTCTCAGGGAAAAAGATCCATTTTGTTTTGACAATTTTAAATACGCCATGTCTAGAGTACGTAGTTATATTAAGTGTATGCAATCTTGTGGCCTGAACTGGCTGGGTCTAAGGTTCATATTTCCTCTTATTTGGTGGCCAGACAGGAACTATAAGGGAATCTACAAGATGACCAAGAAAGCTGAGAGAGACTGTTGGGGTACTCTGGTCATAAGAAATAGGTTTTTCAATTAGAGGAGGAACTGGAGCCCTCATTCAACTTCACCAATTTTCAAAGGAGGAGTCTTGAGTCTAATTCAAACTCAGACTAGTTCAAGTTGTTGCATGAGGACATGCAACCAGATAAGCTGGGGGTAAATGTTGGGTCTGGAATTTACCCCTTTTTTTCCCTACTCCGTTCCATCCTTTTTTCCTGTTTTTTTATCCTTATGTTTCAGTTGGATCCTTATACTTTTCATACAAACATACATAAATATCCCAGGTTTAAATCATTATCTATTGTTTCGTTTTATGCCTAGTTTTATTTATAATTATGGAATTTACCTTTAGTTGTGCTGATCTGTCCATGAATTGAAAGAGGGGTTCAAAATCACAAGTGGAGCAACTGCAACAAATTGTTATATCCAGGTGGCGCAACTGCAACGTTTGTTCTATTTGGAATATGGTCCCGCTTGGATTCAACTACCTTCTCAAATGATGCAGTCGACGTTAATGCTGAAGGAATCTTGGGTGCGCCTTCACGCTTGCAACTGAACTCCCCAAGAATATTCCGTAGTTTGCTGGGCATGTTAGTTTGTAGAACAACTTATAGTAAAAGGTTATTTATTCCTGAGATGATTTCATACAAGGAATGGTTAGCTGTAACTATTTTGATGATTCAACAGCCTGAAGATCAAAGATATTCATGGCTAATTGAATTTGATGTAATAGACCAGATTTTCTCTTGTATAAATATACACAGACAGGGAGAGCCAAGGGTTCGTTCCTAGATTATAAGAGATAGCAGAGTGTCTGTAACTGTAACTGCAATTTTTATCCAATCAATAAAAGGGTGATAATTCTCGGTATTTCTTTGTTGCATCCTTCGTGAGCTGTCAACAACATCTCTATTTGAAGGCCAGGGGACGCCTTCTAATAGAGTTGCTGGTAGTTTAGATGCTTTAGTATTTTATTTCTGTTTTGTGTGGAATTTCAGTTTGATACATTTACATGGTTATTGATTGCATTAGTTAATTTTCCTTTGGTTTGTTGTAGGTTATTTGGTGTGACAGTCGACTGTGTAGCTAATATTTCTTGTTATATAGAGGTGTGTTAGACGTTGTAACAGACTTGCTAATCTCTGTGTTGTGTGTGCTATTTATCTTTCTAGAGTTTCCTGATTAGTTTAGTCCTTTGCTTTGATGAATTTGTTGCTTGTGTAATAAGTAGATATCTTTTTGATTTGGTAAATTAGACTTTCATTTCCTACAAAAGTAATTCTAGGTGGATTCATCTTTAGATCATAAACCTTTAGATGAGTATGATAGGAAATAGAAGTTCTTTTCAATTCCTAGATGGGTAATTTATTTTGATTTCTTACAGGGAGTTGAGTTGGTTGAGAAGTAATTAGAACTGAGTGACTTTGATTTTATTTATCAACTACGGAACATGTTTATGCATATACTTTGCTAATTTCCTTTGAAATAACATACTTCCTTGGGTTGACAATTAAATATTGAACACTCTTCTTGTTAAGAAATTAATGAGTATATAGAGTTCCCAACACAATCATATACTCCATATTTTCATCTAAAGTTGAACATGAAATTCATCTATTAATGGTGCTTTATGTTTAGTGGATTATTTTTCTGTTTATGCTCCCTATACTACAAGAAATTTTTTCCTATCAAAGCATATTAACTATCTGACCCTTGAATAGAGTTTATTTGCCCTTAGTTTGATCATCATTGACCACTTTATCTTTTGACAGTATGCCCAATGGTTTTCCACTATCAGTCCAACTAACAGACATCTTAAACCTTTGTTTCCTTTAAAGTTATGGTCACTATCATATTAAGCTATATTAGAAGACCATCATTAATCAATTTCATGAGAGCCTTCTCTGGTTGTAGGGACCAGACTCCAACCATCCCAAGGCTCCCTGTAGACTCCCAAGTAACCCCATCGGTAAATGCTGTATCTGTCTCTCATAAGGTCTCCCACTTGGATCCCAATGCAAACTTGTGCATCTTTCATCCCAAATATCCCAAGGCTCCTGTGGGACTATACCCCTGGCTAGGAATGTCTTTCCAAGAATCTCCCACTCAATAGGACACCAACTCTCAATCTCTCTCCAATCCAACCCCCAAAAAGGACCCAAACCAAGAATCTTCCTGGTCCTAGACCAAGAACCCTAGAGGCATATAGGGGCCCTAACCATATGTTAGGGACTTTTCCATGGCATCAACTTGCTTGGTCCCAGACCAAGAACCCCAAGAGAATACTGGGGGCCCTAGGGTACCTTATAGGGTCTTACTTTGCCCTAGTTAACTGACTAGGGTACCATTCTCTCTGAGAATGGGTCTCGTAGTTGCACTATCTTTAACAGTTTTTGTTGTTGGCTTAGGGAACCTATGTATGATGAATTGAGATGGCCTATCCCTCAAAATGAAAAGGGAAAGGTTGATTGCACTCATAGATTGGAGGAGATTAAGGAATCATGGGATGTCATTGAATGCATCGTGATGTCATTGAATGCATTGTGATGTCATATTATTGCATTGATGGGAAGGGCATGATCATTTATAATTTCTTGGGTAATTGTCCCAAGGGAACAATGTTTATAAAATCTATTGATGCATCTGCATATGTTGAAGATGCAACATTATTATGTGAATTGTTGGATGGATTCATCCAAGAGATAGGTCTAGAACATATTGTCCAAGTCATAATGGATGATGGTGCTAATTATTTGGTTGCTAGAAACTTGCTTATGTTAAGGTATTTGACCTAGTTTTGGACTTGTGTTGTTCATTGCATTGATTTGATTATGAGGATATGGGAAACATTTATTATATCAAGGATATTATTGAATCATCTAGGAGAATCATGAAATTTATGTATAATCATGTTATTTTCTTAATTTGATGAGAAAATTCATAGGAAACAGGGATTCATTGTCTTGCAATCACATAGTTCACCACTAGCTTCATTCTCTTTAGTCTCTCTGCACTTGTATGTTGGAGGTGAAGAAAATGTTTATTTCAGATGAGGGGCACTCTAGTTCATATAGTATTAAAGTGGATAGGCAGGCCATTGCTAGGAGAGTACACCAAGGGACTATTTAGATAGGACTAGAGGAGGTGCATGCCATTAGTAATCCTTTGATAAAGATTCTTCACTTGGTTGGTAGGGACATGCTCACAATGGTATACTTGTATGAGGGCATGGATAGGGCCAAGAAAGCTATCGATATCCATGATGGGGACAAGAGGGACAAAGGTTTAAGGAAACAATTGTTGATACGGCAGTTGAATGATGATCGATAGAACAATACACTCCATCATCCCATCCATGTAGCAATGGTCTACCTCAACCCCACATTCTCTTACTTTAGGTGTTTAGATTTGGTATTGAAGTTATGGATGGATTCCTCTCATGTGTTTAGGCGATGGTGCCAAATTCCTATCAATGCACAAAGATTTTAAAAGAAGTGGAGATATATAGGATGGGCACTGGAACATTTGGCTTTGACATCATTGTTCAAGATAGGGAGACTGGAATGCTAGGTAAGCTTCATTTTGTTTTAAATTTCAATTGCTTTTCTTTCTTTGTTTCAAATTTCAACGCCTTTTCTTATTTTTCTCATATTTGTTGTATATTCTTTGTGGACAACCTATGGAGAAAGAGTACCCAATTTATAGAGACTCGCCATTTGGGCTTAGCCAAGCTTGTAGCTCTTCAACTTGTGAGCGTATCTGTAGCGTGTTTTAAAAAATACACACCAAGAAGTGCAATAGGTTGGAAATTTTCAAATTAAATTTTAATTTACTATAATTGATGACTCATCACCCTCTTATATTTCTTACACCTCAAGGCTCATTAAATTTGTTATGATTCTCATACAAGTTAGAATCCTAATGAGATGGTCTATGTCTTCTACAATCTCTGATTATGGGTGAAGCAACTTCATGCAACATTTGATGTGGAGTCTATTTCATTGGATGGGATTGATGCCACAACTTCATGGAGGGTGGAGATTGAGGGGCCTACCATGGAGGAGGTCCGTGAGTGGTTAGAGGAGGAAGCACATGAGGAGGTGTCATGAGGGGTATGATAGAGGAGTATGTTCCAGTGCAGTCACCTTTAGAGGAGGATATTGAGAGTACATCACCAGCTTCAGAGACAGACAAAAGCAGCTACTAGAAGACATTCCACTTCCACTTCGTCTCTAGCCCTACGACCTTCTAGAGGAAAAGCTATTACCTTTGTGACTTTGTCTATAAAAGGGGTAGAGGAGTCAATAGTATATTTATTTGATTTCATTGTAGATGACTCATGATAATAAGATACATTTATTATATTGTGTACTCATTTTTTAGTTTTGAAAAAAATCAAGAGTCTGGAGTGAGGATATGATTCACAATGTGTGATGTATCACTTGACATCTTATACATCTTACATATCAGTTTTCTTTTCATATTTATGAGGCAATGCATTATTTGATGTTGTAGTTACTTTAGATGTTTAATAAATTGAAAACGAAGAATATTTTTGTAATTTTTCTGAGTTTGCAGATATATCTGATAAGTTTCTTTCTGGACCTTTGACGATATATGTCAACACAATATTTCAGAAGACCTGACAAAGGGAAAGTGGAGTTCTATGACCTTAGGGAATCTCTCCATCATTTTTGTTTTAGCTGCTTGTATGTCAAACTAGCCGTAGCATATTGTGGTATTTTTTGTTTTCTTTTTACTGATGTTGAATGCTTTAGAATGGTGGAATTTTTTAACATTCATTTGGCTGGTTCTAGGTGATGCCAACTGCAGGAGCATTGGTAAGCAGATTATTAAACTTACCTTCCCATTATGCAGCAGGATTAGTCTTGGTTGCTTGCTGTCCTGGAGGTAGCTAACTGTTTTGCCATTGGTCTTGATAGTATTTGCATTTTGTTACCATGTGATTATCATATTTTCAGTTTTTCTGGAATGCTTTTATAAATATAGGATTCCTGCTCAAAATTAGTATCGATGTTTTATTATTGTGGGATCTGTAACTCAATTTTGGTAGGAATCTTCACTGTTCCAAAAGGCATATTGAAATGGGAAGACCTTAAACTGAAGAGGAACTTCTTTTTGCAGGAACTGCAAGTAATGTGGTTACTTATATAGCACGGTGTGGACTTGCCTTTATTACTTTTGTTATTTCTTTTTTTTCCTCATCCATGTTTTCGCAGCCACGGGCTCATTGGAGTTTAAATAAGAACGTCTAGTATTCTGTTCTTTGGACTGTTATGCAGGGGGAATGTAGCACTTTCTGTTCTAATGACAGCTGCTAGCACCTTCTTGGCTGTGGTATGCTTTATTTTGGCATTTTGATTACTTTGTTTCATGTAGTCTCTTTGAGGACAATGCACTGAAGATTGTATATTTTATTTTAAGTTGGATTTCCTGCTGTTTATGAAAACGTTAAGAGTTTTCTGGCTGATAAAACTTCGCATGTAGGTGATGACACCACTTCTAACAGCAAAACTTGCAGGACAATATGTTGCTGTTGATGCCAGTGGTCTGTTTTCCTCAGCACTGCAGGTGGTTCATTGTTTATACAGTTGTGCCTCTCTCAACTGATATAAAGATTATTTGACTAACCAATTTTATGCTTTTCATTTTCATTTGAGCAGGTCGTTCTTCTCCCAGTCCTGACTGGTGCCCTTATAAATCAGTATATGCCAACCTTAGTGAGAAAACTTTCTCCATTTACTCCTCTTGTAGCTGTTGTGACTGTGTCAGCACTCTGTGCGAGTGCAATTGCACAGAGTGCCTCAGTTATTCTGTCTTCTGGAGGACGAGTGGTACTGGCAGTGTGTGCTCTTCATTCAGCGGGATACTTCTTTGGTTATTTACTTTCTAAACTTCTTGGCTTTGACAGCTGCACATCACGTACCATTTCTATAGAAGTTGGGATGCAGGCAAGTTTCTTTGAACTTTTGGAAGATTCTTAAAATTTATATTAAACAAAGTTGAATAACATAACATGGTCATTCCATTCTTTACTAGTTCATCATCATGTATGCTCTTTCAAGGTTTCAGTTTCAAATGGCAGTTCTAATATTCACTTGTTTTATGCTATAGAATTCTGTGCTTGGAGTGGTCCTTGCGGGTCAGCATTTTAGCAATCCCTTGTCAGCAGTACCGTGTGCTATCTCCAGTGTCTGCCAGTCAATATTTGGCAGTGCTCTAGCTGGATTTTGGCGTCTAACATCTGGCAATGAAGTCAAAGATTAAGGCATAAGTTCTACAACTTGCAGTGAGTTGGAAGATGTTTAATAATTAATTTGATGCTATGGTAAACTGGTAGAGATGTATGTGAGAGATTGCCTACCAAAAAATCAGATTCCAGAGCATTATCAATGTAAGCTATTCCTGCTGAAAGTTGCCTCTTCACAGGGATGTTCCTCTGCAAAATTTTGTCCTGTTGTTGACTTCATGCAGGTCTCTGACTTGTACCTTTTTAACCTCAAATTGCTCTCCTCTTCCTGCAAGGCATACAGATAGGAACTTATACACTGGATTCATTTGGTAATGCACTTCTGCCTTTCCCCTTCTATACTGGGTGAACAAAGCATCTGAAATTTTAATTAAAACCATCCTCAAACAAACATTTGAAATTTGACTTTAAAACCATCCCTCTTCATTTCTTATTTTTGTTCTGAACGTTAGTCAGTAACTGTTGTAATCTAATAGTTGTGCACTAGTGTCAGGTTTAAACTGAAGTCTAGTGAGCCTCCATTGAATAGATGCCAGAATTTAGCCTTAGCAACTGTTTTTTTTTTGTTGGTTAATTGCCCTGTAACTTGTTAGGCGAACCTTTGGTCTGAGAAACCACGATCCAGGGGCATCCAAGCCATCAAAATCACCCGGGGATCGCACCCGGCCTGGCACCCTTAGCATGGTTGGCTTTAAATATCGCCTTCCAGGAGCAGCGGGTTTTGATCCTAGGCCGCCAAGCAAACGAAACCCCTCTCGACCGTTTGCTCTACCGGAATTTGACTAGCCTTAGCAACTGTTTTGTAAGTTTCTATATCCCAATTACTGTGTGAAAGAAATCAATTAAAATTTAAATTGTCTAACATAAACCACATGAAATTGATGTGTTTAAGGTTCTAGTTTAGTTCCCATCACAGCGGAAGTAGTTGTCCACATTGTTGCAAGAATAATTTCTGTTCACTAAACCTAAACACATGCCTTAGATTGATTCAAAAATTGAATGGTTCCCACTCAAGTCCACATTCTAGCAATTCAAAGGGGTGTGTGTATACGTGTCTGTACAAACACACACAAACACACTCATATATTTTAATGAAAACTTTGTGGAGAAACCTCTGGGCACTTTATTGCATTTCATAGATGGTACCCCATGTAAACTCATGCATTTGATTATGGTGGAACTGGTAAGCACATCCATTGAGGCACACAATAGATGATGCAGCCAGCCTGGGGGATCGATCCCAAGACCCTTTGCATGAAGCTTGAAACACCCAATCACATGGAGAGGGCTTCTTGGCAGGATTCTGGGCGTCCCCCCAGTGGGGGTTTTTAGGTGTCCACCCACGTGGAGGGACACCCAGAAGCCCCCCTCGGGGAGGAAATGCGTTCCACACCTAGGGAAGCTTGGGAAAACGCGTTTTCTTGAGTTTCACCCAAAAGGGAGACGTAGGGAATGTTTCCCCACAAGTTTCTCCGTCTCAGAAGCGTGGGGAAGCAAGGGGGAATGTTCCCCACCCTAGGGGACGCGACGCCATGGAATATATATATATATATATATATATATATCTGGTATTTTTCCCAAGGGAAACCATGTGGGGAAACCCAAGGGATTCTTCCCCATATTTGTGGATGGTATCCCTAGTAAAATTGTTGGCGTAAACTAGTGTGCCTATTTGAAGGGGATTCAAACTAGGCACTCGCCTACATGGAACTAGTGAAATGCCTAGCAACATTGGTGACAACTGATTGACCTAAAACTTTGGGGATATATATATGTGTGTGTGTGTGTGTGTTGTTTTGCGATATTTGAAACTGATTATTCTAATCGATGCAGTTTTAGAGTTTAAAGACCATGATTGTACTTAAAGTTGCTTTGAATGACATAAGGGTCTTTTTGCATTGTAAGCTTCTTCTCTAACAAGAGTATTATACCAAAAATTTGGGAGACTAATCATCAGCATATGCATTTGCAAAGAACTCGTGTATTTTCCCATGAATTTAATTGGAGGTTTTGTTGACTTGATTCTTAAAATCTTGCTTTAGGATGGGAAACATATATTCTTTGTGAATCCACACCATGGAATGATCTAGTAATTACTTTGGTAAGTTACATTAATATAGTCAAATTTGAGTTAGATTGAGGGGAAGATAGATGAAATGTCTTCAATTGCATATTATCTCCACCAGGTTTTATGATATACAACACTGATATATGGGTTATTTTGTAAGGTGGCCTTCATGCAAGTTAAGGTTTATCTATTATAATCTAGAACAATTTTATCCTAGAGCAATAAGATGACAAGTCTATAACCAAAAGCAGAATTGCAATCCTTAAAAGATTGGGTCAGTGGGCTAAATTATTTATACTAGAATAGACTTCGATCATTTTCAAGTTTGCAAAAGTTAAGTTTATAACCAAAAGCAAAATTGCAATCCCTAAAAGCTTGGGTCAGTCTCGGGTTAAGTATTTATACTAGAATAGGCTTTGAACATTTTAAAGTCTGCAGCAGTTAAATTAGATGTTAATAATAATCAGTCTTATAAAAAATGCAGGGCAAAGCTTCCACACGAGTGTACTGATATCTATTGAATTTGAGTTTTATTTAGCAATGGGATGGTACTTTTTGAAGATAATCTAGCGGAAATTTATCTTGTATTTTGTAAATTCTTAGAAAATGGATGCCCATGGTATTGAGGCAGAGTTATTATTCTAACAAGTTATTGCCAATTTTATTTTCAAATACCAGTAAAGTGTTTTGTTAGTGAAGTTTTTGGTGAATTTTAATTGAAACTAAATACCTTGAATTTAAAATACAAACTTATAAATATTTCCATTCAAAATTCACATGAATTTACAAGCTGCCAGAATATTCATTATCAACTTTTAGTGTGGTCAAAGAATCTTCAAAACACACTAAACAGATTGTAAAACAATACATAGTATTCCAATAAGCTAAGCAAAACATAATGATGAAAAACAATATATAATATTACAATATTCTAAAGAAAAACATAATGATGAAAAACAATACATAGTATTAGTATTACAATAAGCCAAAAAACAAACTTAATGACGATCAATATCAAAGTTAAGAAGATAATAACTTATATGTTTATAAGCCAAAAAACAAACTTAATGACTATCAATATCAAAGCTAAGAAGATAATAACTTATATGATTATAATTGTCTTCCATTTTTTATTTTGTCTTCGATTTTTCATTTCCTCATATCAACAAGAGCTTGATAGAAATGCGACTGACTTTGGGATTAGCTGAATTTTTTTTTGGAACCTTGTAATGAAGACTAAATAACATATTGGATTGATATATGTTCTTTCAAATCCTATGCAAGATACCATGGCATCATGGTCCATGACTTTACCTAGTTTGGTTTCGTGTTATATTGTCTTTCTTTTTGAGAGATGATGTTTGTCACTTTATAGTGGCCATCCTCTATGGATTATTGATATTCCCAAGTTATTCTAAATTTATTTAGTCTCTGCATTGGGGAGCATGTTTACACTCCCCCAAGACCGAGCTAGAAGAAGATACCTTGTCATGTTTCATTAGAGTCAAATTCATTATGCAATTGGGTGTGATATTAGTATGGTTTTTTTTTTTTTTATGGAAAACTCAAAGTCTTAGAAGAATTTGAATCACTCCAATAATTAAGAAATTGCAAAGTATAAAATAGTCTTTTAGCATATATGGAATCCATCGCAAGGTAATTAGACCTAAAGATTACATGCTATTTGGAACACTAATTTACTTCATCTTTAATGGGAAATATAAGGGCAAAATGGGCTTGCAAAAGTATAAAATAGTCTTTTGGCATATATGGAATCCATCGCAATATAATTAGACCTAAATGTTGCATACTTTTTGGAACACCAATTTACTTCATCTTTAATGAGAAATAGAGTAAAAGAGGATTGCATGTAAGTAATACATGATCCAAAGGCCATTAACATTTATGGGTAGTGGCACCTCAACAACCAAACTTCATGTTTTTAGAGCTAATATAAAAGTTGCTATGTTGATAGCTTTTGATTTTGACCCCTTTTGGTGAAAACTTAACTTTCGTTTTAGGCTTTCCAAGTGGAAGATTCATTACCGTTATAGAGTTTTTAATGATCGTGGGACATTCTAGTCCTCATTGTTAGAATTTTAATGGTTATATAATATCTTAAACATTTACCATCATTTCATCATAGCCACATCAATAGGATCACTGAAAGAAAGACAAGTACAACAAGACAAAAGAACACAAAGATTTTCCTTTGAGAAACCACCAGGGAAAAAACCCAACAACTTTTTTTAGTATAGATTTTGTCACCAAGTGCAATGCCAACCAAGATATGATAAACCCCAAAGGCAAAAGCAACTACTTCTTCTCTTCAACGAACCTTTTCTCTGTCTCTCTCTTATGCACTTGCCTGAGTTGAGTGTGTGTCAAAATGAGAGGAACAGCCTCTCTATTTATACTCATCAAGTGTGTGACTTTTTAGCAAATTGGGTCAACTTGTTGTTCTAAACAGGGACGACCTCCTAAGGAGACTCACAATAATATTATATAATTTTTTTGTGGGTACTATTGACCCCACTCACAACGGAAGGGTTACATTGATTCTTTCAAGAACATTTACATGACCAAGTACATCAATAACATCTCTCGAAGGAGGTACAACAATATTACAATAAAAAACAATAAGAATATCTTTCGAAGTTACATTCTTCAACACTCCCTCTTAATAAGGAATATATTCTTTTGTTACAGTCATCATTGCTGGACATCATCACTAGATCTCGTCACTTGTCACTGGACATTATCGTTGAACATCATCTCTGGACATCCATTAGAGGAAATTTGGGGTCTAAAATGGGCCTTATAAGAAAATGAGCCAACAATAAATTCTTGTGAGCAGGAGGGCTCGTTGGATGCGAAATTAAATTCCGCATCCAACGAGTACCCATATTGCATACTTTTGACGGACCCCTCTACCCCAAAAACAAGAAATACCTGAAACTTGAGTAAAAACATAAGGATATATGTTGAAAATACGAACAAAAAAGTAGTTGTTTTCTTTCTTCCTCCAAATTTAATAAATATTAGTTTATTATTTAAAACTATTATTTTATTATTTTCCTTAGGGGGTCCATTTTAGACCTCAAATTTCCTTTAATGATCACTGGACCTCATCACTGTTGTTGGAACTTGGTACTTGGGCAATTGACTTGTGACATCTCTTGAATCTATACATCATTAGAAATTCGTACAACAACCAACCCTTTTTCATGTTAGATGTACCTCTTGTTGTGGTGTTACACTAACCCTGTTTCATGCTAGGTGCTACCCTCATGTCTCGGTGATACAACCAACTATGCTGGGATCTACCCTCTCTCATACTGGGATTTACTTGTTAGTCCATAGTAATGCATTATTGATCACAAGTTAGTAACGGTCTTTAAAGTTTTAGGATCAAAGAGTTATGTTACTCATAGAGTTCATGGTCATTTGGAGTCATAAAGTCAAGTCACGTGTTTAGTCATGGTCTTGGTGTGGTTATACTTCAAATTTTAGGACTGGTGTGGTTATACTTCAAATTTTGGTCCTAAAAGTCTTTTAGTGTTGTGTTTTGGTCTTTGATATGATGTTAGTCTTTGTTTTTGGTCCTACAGAGTCCATGATCTAAAATATTTGTAAAGGGGTAATTGAAGGTTATTAATGAGTCACTCCTTAGTCATATCCCTAATCGTTAACTCATGAGTCTTTATCATAAAACATAAAACAAGAGCTTGAAGTTGGTTTTCAAAACACCTCATGTAATGTGACTTTTGGATATTGTTTAAGGGCCATAATGAAATCATGATGGCTAGGTATAACATGTTGCAAAGAGCTAGAACAATTCGTAGCGAAAGTAAAATTGACGACACAATCACTTAAATTTGTTTATCATATCATGATTACCTATTAAAATGGTTGTTTTAAGATGTCAAGTCAATTTTGTGATGTAATCATGATTAATAGTGAAGTTTAAAAGTTCACCATAAATTCCCCTGGAAATTTGCAGTGACTGGTCTTGTCATGTCAATTATCTCAAATCCAAAGTTCATGTTATGATGGTTCATTTGAGGTTGATTTTAAGGTTCAGAAGTCAGTTTGAAAGTGAATGGTGATCTAAAATCCAAGTCAGGTTAACGCTGCAAAATCTCCCAAAGATTCGTAGCGCAAATCTTATCTTTCAAATCAGTTTTGGAAGCACCTTTCAAATCTCATCATTTCCCATGATACAATGTTTAAGTCGGTGGTTTCCTCTAAAATGACCTACATTTCAAAACCCCGTGCTAAGATTCACCTTATCAATGAGTTTAAAGTTTGCTGCAAATTCCTTGTCGCTGCAAAAAATTTTGTCACTGCAATTTGCTAGTTCGCTGTGAAATATATTATCACTGCGAATTGCTTGTTATCCGTGGGTTTACTTTGTCCCTTGCAAAATTGCTTGGTTGTTGTGAATCTCCCCCCTGCCATACCAATTCTCCCTTGCCCATTTTTCCAGTTCATTGCAAAACAGGCTCGTTGCAAAATTGATTCGCTGCGAAATTTTTTGTCTGCTATAAAATGCCTTGACTGTTGCAAATTCCTTAGCTGCTGAGTTTTTCTTTGCCACTGTTAATTTCTCCATTCCCATTTTGGATTCTTCTCCTTACTCATCTTCCCAGTTGCTGCAAATTCTCCTGGAAATGATATTTTGCAATGTGTCAGTTCGCTGTTAAATGTGCAGGAAACAATGTTTTTCAGGCCTGTTTGGGACACAATTAAAACGCAGATTCCGAGAAGCAAGAGAAGAATTAAAAAAAAAACAAAAGAGGATTTTTCATGCATGGGATTACTAATAAAAACTCTCATAGTTGTAACAGGTATCATGGTTCAGGAGATTCGAATGGATCTTTATAGGTCATTTTTCCAAATTTCCGCATTTCTTGTTTTAGTCATTATCTTTTAGAGCAAATTTTGAGAAGTTGGAGAATAATTTTCAAAAACTAAGAGAGGTTTCTCTCAAGAACATGTTCATCTACAAAAACCTCCTTCAGTTTTGTAATAACTATCGTGAATTGGGATATATGATGTAATATTTGATCCCTATTTTCCAGAAATGACGAAAAAACAGGGCATTTCGTAGCGTGCTGTTCACTGCGAAATTTTCTATGTTTAACATTTCGCGGTGTTCCCAATTCACTGCGAAATGTGCAGGAAATTATCTTCTGAGAGCTCCTAGACCACAGCTCATGATGCCACTTCAACATTCGACCTGGGGATACAAAGGATATGAAAATCTTAATAAATCATGAAAATTAAATTTTGTAAAAAATGCATTGATTGTTTTAGAATGCAAACCCTATTTGTAAGAGATAGGTTGATTTTCTTAGATATTTTGAGATTTTCTCCTATTTTTGGAAGATTGAGGGGTTTTGAATCCTCCTCAAACCTATGTAATATTTTGTATATATAAGTGAAGAATAATAATATAGGGGTTGGTTCGAGTGGTTTTGAGAGAAGAATGTTGGTTGTATTTTTCAAGTTTATATATAAGTGAAGAATAATAATATAGGGGTTGGTTCGAGTGGTTTTGAGAGAAGAATGTTGGTTGTATTTTTTAAGTTTAATACAAATTTTCAGATAGATTGGCAATCCAAGTTTTTCAAGGATTCTTGTGCTCATGTGTTTTTGGTATTGTGATCATTCTATGCTAGTTATTCTTGTACCTTATTTGTATTTCTATTGATATTCTTTCTTCAAGTATTTGCTTGAAAGTGAGAGTTTTGGGAATTCATTTGAGATATAAATGCTCTAAGATTGGAGCAATCAGATACTCCATATTTTCATCTAAAGCTGAAAATGAAATTCATCTATTAATGGTGCTTTATGTTTAGTGGATTGTTGTTCCCTTTATGCTCCCCATACTACAACAATTTTTATCCTATCAGAGCACATTAGCTATCTCACCCTTTAATAAAGTTTATTTTCCCTCAGCTTGATCATCATTGATCATTTTATCTTTTGATCGTATGCCCAATGGTTTTCCACTATCAATCCAACCAACAAACATCTTAAATCTTTATTTCCTTTACAATTTCGGTCACCGTCATATTACGCCATATCAGACGACCATCATAAATCAATTTCATAAGAGAGAGCCCTCTCTGGTTGGAAGGACCAGACTCTAGCCTAAAGTAGGTTTGAAAAGGTTATCTTAGGCATTTTTCTAATACAACTCAGGAGTATTACTAGGTGATAACATCTTGGCGCCGTTGAAGGGGAAGCGAATGAATCATCTTTCTCGGGAAGGAAAAAGGTTCTTTAGTATTTAGATCTGATTGTTGATGGTGAACAGTAGTTGGACATCAACATGATGTGTAGTATTCACTTGGCGACTCCAATTTCAAAGAATCCATAAGTTCATAATATTCATGGTGATTCCACTGGTAAAATGTTTCAGAGCTTAAATTCTTGCTTCACTTGGCTCATTAATCAAACGATCGAGTATGTGTCAATTCCTATTTCTATTGAAGGTTTTAAAGAATATTGGGACATGTTTGATAATGATCAAATTCAAGAAGCTTTCTCTAATCTTTTACCCATTTATTTAAAGTCATGCAAATGTTCTTCCAAATCTAAGATCAACTTTTTAGAAGAGTTTGCTGTAAAACTTGAGAAAGATATTGAATCCTTAGAGGATCAAATCCAATCCCAAGATTTTGATTATTAAAGCCCATCTTTTCAAGACCCTTTTCAACCACCTTTAGCTGTCAAGAATGAAGAATGCTTTGATTTTGATTAGGAGTTTGATTGCCCATAAAGGAAACAATATGCGCAAGTAGAGAGCACGTTTAAACACTACAAGCATGATAACAACTTGCAGGATATATTGGGGATCAACAAATAAACAATGGCATCCATGATTTTTATGATCATGTAGTTGAATATATGGAATAATTTCTCAACTTAAACTAGCATCCATGTATCCACTTTGAGAAATAGAAGTATCATGAGTTTCCCTTCCCATTACATGTTCCATTGTCGATTCTTTTCAAGCAAAGTCAAGAAGTCATATTAGTTGAGCAACTACTAGACTGGTTCTATTGGCATTTTAGTATCACTTGAGTCAATGAAATTTTCAGTAGGTTAGAATAGGATGGTTTGTACATAATTAAGCTTGATGTTTCAAGCATTTCATTTAGTTTGCACAAGTGTGGCCAGATTACATTTTCATCTTGACTTTAGCAGTGAGCAGTTTGGTTTTATGAGTTTCCAACTTGTAGTAGTGTCTTCAGACTTTAGATTTCAATATGGAAATGAATTCATATTGGAACAAGTTGCAGTTTAGGTTATCATGCAGGTGTGGATGACTTGGGGGTATTTGAAGCTTGCGGAGAAGGCCGTGAGATTCTTTTAAGAGATTATCAGTTTTCTTTTGTAGGAGATCATTGTTCAGCTTGTACAAATATAATTTTGAACAATCATATTTGTTTTAGTTATTTTCAGCTTGAATAAGTTTTCAATGGATAAGGCACTGGAATTATTGGGTTCTTGCTGCCCTACTGCAAGGAGTACAACATCCCCAATTGCACCAATGTTAGTGCATAGTAATGCACTATGGATCACAAGTTAGTAATGGTCTTTAAAGTTTTGGGATCAAAGGGTTCTGTTAGTCATAGTGGTCATGGTCATTTGGAGTCATAAAGTCAAATCATGTGTTTGGTCAGGGTCTTGGTGTGATTATACTTCAAATTTTGGTCCTAAAAGTCTTTTAAGTGTTGTGTTTTAGTCTTTGATCTCATGTTAGTCTTTGTTTTTAGTCCTAGAGAGTCCATGATCTAAAATATTGGTAAACGTGTAATTGAAGGTTATTATTGAGTCACTCCTTAGTCATATCCATAATTGTTAACTCATGACCCTTTATCATAAAACAAGAGCTTGAAGTTGGGTTTTCAAATTGCCCCATGTAATCATGTCTTTTAGATATTGTTCAAGGGCCACAAGGAAATCATGATGGCTAAGTATAACACTCACTGCAAAAAGCTAGGAGAATTCGCAGTGAAAGTAAAATTGATGACATAATCACTTAAACTTGTTTATCATATCATGATTACATGTTAAAAAAGTTGTTTTAAGATGTCAAGTCAGTTTTGTGACGTAATCATGATTAATAGTTAATTTTAAAAGTTCGCTGCAAATTCCAGGTCTTGTCTTGTCAAATGTCTAATCCAAAGTTCATGTTATGATGGTTAATCGGAGGTTGATTTTAAGTTTCAAAAGCCATTTTTGAGAGTGACTGACGATCTAAAAGACACATTAGGTTAACGCTGCAAAATCTCCTAAAGATTCATAGCGCAAATCTTATCTTCCAAGTCAGTTTTAGAAACCTTTCAAATCTCATCATTGCTCATGATGTTACGCTTAAGTAGGTGATTTCCCTTTAAAATGACCTACAACTCAAAACCCTATTCTAAGATTCAGCTTATTAATGAGTTTAAAGTTCGTTGCGAATTCCTTGTTGTTGCAAAAAATTTGTCATTGCAAATTGCTTGTTCGCTGCGAAATCTCTTATGTTGCGAATTGCTTGTTAGCCGTGGGTTTACCTTGTCACTACAAAATTGCTTAGTTGTTATGGATCTCCCCTCTTCCCTAAAAATTCTCCCTTGCCCATTTTTCCAGTTTGTTGCAAAACAAGCTCGTTGCAAAATTAATTTGTAGCGAAATTTTCCGTCTGCTATAAAATACCTTAACTATTGCAAAATCCCTAGCTGTTGAGTTTTTCTTTAGTACTGTCAATTCCCCCCATTCCCGTTTTAGATTCTACCCATAGCTCACCTTCCCAATTGTTGTGAATTCTCTTGGAAATGGTGTTTTGCAACGTGTCAATTCGTTGTGAATTGTGCAGAAAAAAGTTTTTTTCAAGCCTATTTGAGACACAAATTTCATACACAGATTCTAAGAAGCATGAGAAGAATTTTAAAAAACCAAGTGAGGTTTTTGTCATGAATGGGATTATTATAAAAACCTCTCTCATATTTGTAATCGATATCATGGTCCGAGACATTCAAATGGATCTTTACAGTTCATATTTTTAGATTTCGCCATATCTTGTTTTAGTCATTTTCTTTGAGCACAAATTTATGAATATGGAGAAGGATTTTCAAAAAATGAGAAAGGTTTATCTCAAGAACATGTTCATATACAAAAACCTCCTATTTTGTAACAACTATCATGATTTGGGAGATATGATGTAATACTTGAACCCTATTTTCCAGAAATGATGAAAAATATGACATTTCATAACGTGTTGTTCCCTGTGAAATTTTCTGGGTTTAACATTTCACAACGTTCCCAATTTGCTGGGAAATGTGCAGGAAATTATCTTCTAGAAGCTTCTAGATCACAGCTCGTGATGCCACTTCAAGATTCGACCTGGAGCATACAAAGGATATGAAAATATTGATAAATTATGAAAATCAAATTTTGTAAAAAATGCATTGGTTGCTTTAGAATGCAAACCCTAATTTGTAGGAGACAGGCTGATTTTCTTAGATATTTTGAAATTTTCTCCTATTTTTGGAAGATTGAGGGGATTTGAATCCTCTTGAAACCTATGTAATATTTTGTATATATATAAGTGAAGAACAATAGTATAGGGGTTCGTTTGAATGGTTTTGATAGAAGACTATTGGTTGTATTTTTGAAGTTTAATACAGATTTTCAGATTGATTGGAAATGGAAGTTTTTCAAGGATTCTTGTGCCCATGTTTTTATGGTATTGTGATCATTCTATGTTAGTTATTCTTGTACCTTATTTCCATTGATTGTCTTTCTTCAAGAATTTGGTTGAAAGTGAGAGTTTTGGAGTTCATTTGAGATATAAATGCTCTAAAACTGGTGCAATCGGCTGGGTTTGGAATTTAGCCTTTTTTCCCTACTCTGTTCCATCCTTTTTCCCTATTTTTTATCCTTATGTTGCAGTTGGATCTTTATTCTTTTCATACATACATAGATATCCGAGGTATAAATCATTATCTATTGTTTCGTTTTATGCTTGGTTTTATTTATAATTATGGATTTTACCTTTAGTTGTGCTAATTTGTCCATGAATTGAAAGAGGGAATCAGAATCATAGGTGACGCAATTGCAACAACTTGTTATATCCAGGTGGTGCAACTGCAACAACTTGTTATATCCAGGCGGTGCAACTGCAACAAATTGTTCTATCTGGAAGATGGTCCCGCTTGGATTCAACTACCTACTCAAATGATGTGGTCGACGTCAATGCGGAAGGAATCTCGGGTGTGCCTTCACGCTTGCAATTGAACTCCCCAAGAATCTTTCGCAGTTCATTGGCCATGTGAGTTCGCGGATCAACTCACAGTAAAAGATTATTTCTTCTTAAGCTGATTTCATGCAAGGAATGGTTAGATGTAACTGTTTTGATGATTCGATAGCCTAAAGATCAAAGATATTCATGGTTTCTCGAAATTGACGTAACATACCAGCTTTTCTCTTGTATAAATATACACAGGTAGGGAGATCCAAGTGTTCATTCCTAGATTGTAAGAGATAGTAGAGTGACTATAACTGTAACTACGATTTTTATCCAATCAATAAAAGGGTGATAATTCTCAGTATTTCTCTGTTGCAGCCTTCGTGAGCTCTTAACAACATCTCTGTTTGAAGGCCAGGATCCAACTTCTAACAGAGTTGCAGGTAGTTTAGATGCTTTGGTATTTTATTTCTGTTTTGTGTGGAATTTCAGTGTGATACATTTACATGGTTATTTGTTACTACATTTGGTTAGTGATTGCATCAGTTAATTTTCCTTTGGTTTGTTGTAGGTGATTTGGTGTGACCGTTGACTGTGTAGTTAATCTTTCTTGTTATACAGAGGTGTGTTAGACGATGTAAAAAACTTGCTCAGCTCCTGTGTTCTGTGTGCTATTTATCTTTCTAGATTTTCTTGATTAGATTAGTCCTTTGCTTTGATGAATTTGTTGCTTGAGTAATAAGTAGAGATCTTTCTAATTTGGGAAATTAGACTTTCATTTTCTGCAAAAGTAATTCTAGGTGGATTCCTATTTAGATCTTAAACCTTTAGATTAGTATGATAGGAAATATAAGTTCTTTTCAATTCCTAGATGGGTAATGTTATTTTGATTTCTTACACGGAAATGAGTTGGCTTAGCAGTAATTAGAATTGAGTAACTTTCATTTTATTGATCAACTACTGAACATGTTTATGCATATACTTTGCTAATTTCCTTTGAAATAATAGGCTTCCTTGGGTTGACAATTAAATATTGAACACTCTTTGTTAAGCAATTAATGAGTATATAGAGTGCCCCAACATTTTGGCGTTGTTTCTAGGGAAGGTAATCGATAGGCATCGTTAGTAGTCAGAATTGGTATTTTCTTCAGTAGGTATGATTTTAATCTTGCATGATTTATAGGTTTGCATGAATACAAGATGAATTCAACGGGATATTCCCAGAACTCCCCAAAATACTAACTTGGTAGGTGGTAGAGGTCGTGGCTATATCCTAGGCTTAGGGAGAAGGACATTCATTGATGATTTAGTTGCCAGGGCTAATTCTTCTACTGGAGCTCGAAATCAAGGACCATCATCTGTCAGAAGAAGCCTTGTTTCTCTGAGGCTAGAAGCATCAATTTCAATGGTGGAGAAAAGAGTAGGAGCTGCGATACCATCTGGTGTCCTTGTGGAAGAAATTCCAAGAGATAGGGGCATTTCTGTGGGACTAGGTGGACCAGAGGAGGTTTAGAGAATAGAAGGAAAGGAAGTTACAAAAGATGAGTGGTTACAGTTTTGGCAGAAGTTTGAATATTATAAGAATCGAAAACAAGAAGAGGAGGAGTTCAAAATGAATAACGAACGTCACCGCGACGATCGTCAGGAAGTAGGGGAAAATTGTAATGATGATGGTGAGCTCCAGCATGAGGAGACAGTTTCCACACTCCAGACCCCCATTCGAAAACCAACTGTACAGGCCCCTCATGAACAATACTTCACCCTCAGTCTTACCCTGATTTCATGGGAAGGCCACAAAAGATCCAGACGAGTTCCTCTTCGAGTTCAATATTCTTTATTGAAGTTATGACTACACCTCCAGTGAGTAGAAGCTGAAACCATTTCCTACTACCTTAAAAGACAATTCACTACGTTGGTTTATGAGCTTGGGTGGCGAAAC
The DNA here is from genome assembly GCA_001517045.1 of Pseudotsuga menziesii. NCBI lineage: Eukaryota > Viridiplantae > Streptophyta > Pinopsida > Pinales > Pinaceae > Pseudotsuga > Pseudotsuga menziesii. The sequence continues at coordinate 305,185 of LPNX010031740.1, forward strand.
TATCGCACAGTAGGAGCAGATGAAACAAGTGTTTCTCGGAAAATATCAAGAATATTGTAGGACGAAGGATAAAAGAGAATAGTTATTTAAGGTGGTGCAAAAATATGAAGAGAGTTTGGAGTATTTTGTGGAAAGGCTTCTATATAATGTAGAGAGGGCAGGAAAAACCACTATTGGAAGGGATGTTCTTAATATTATTCTATTGCGAAATAAGAGATGATTGTCTGGACATGCTTAACTTGTTAGGGAAGGGAGATATCTCCAAGGAATCCTTTGATTAGACTGTGGACTTATGTCGACGACATTCCAAGGGATCTACCCCGAATCGGTACAAAGGATCGAGATGTATTCTCACAGGCACAAAAGTCAGTTGGTGGAGGAGCTACTTGGGAAGAGATTGACAATCTCCTCGAGAATTTCAAAACTGACATGATGAGTTCCATCTGTTCACAACTGGATGTTATAAGAGCAAAACAGAAACAAGTGGCTGACGATCTGGTACTTGGGGTGTTTTTCCCTAAGTGCAAGAAAAAGCATCCGCCGAAGGAATGTCCACTTGACAAGGCAGAGGTGTGTGGGATGTGCGAATTGGAGCATGATACCAAATATTGTCCCTCACTTCCAAAATCCAAATCATTCTTTCAAGCATCCACTGTAGATATGGAACATGCCTGTTTTATTTCGCAGAAAAAGTCGTGGAAACCATGGGTTCTAGGTATGCATTATGAGCCTACTCCTTTCAATTATTGGAATAATTCTAATAATCAATTTCCTCCACCCTACTCATATCCTAACACACCGTGGAACCAACCTTCGTAACCGACAACACCATATCCGAACCCCTGGACTTCATGGGCACCACAACCAAACCAACAAGCTACTTGGTCTTCGGGTTGGAGAAATCCGTATCCAAGAAACCAGTTTCCACAAAACCAACCATCCTATCTGCAGTATCAGCAGCCACAGTTACAACTCCCAAATAACGATGCACCAATGGGCGCACTGCTCCGTCCTCAATTTCCTGCTCAACCTAACCCCAATCCCAACAATAAGGCAGTGCAATAATTCAAAATTTCTACCATGCCAGCTTATTCCATTTCCCCTCTCCCTTGCAATAAATACACCTGCGATCGGGGAGGGTAGTGGAACCAATAGTCATTGAGGATGTTCCATCCTTTGTGATTGATGAAGGAATGAATCCATCATTTGGAAATTCATTCGGTTTAGCGATCCCCATCATTGAGGACACTGAAACACCAGTGGAAACACCAATTGAAATACATAATGAAACAAAAACTGAAATACTTGCAGAGACATGCAAGAAAACAAAACCTACACAGTCTTCGAAAGAACCACTGTATCCTGAACGAGTAACCTTGCAAAAGGCCGTGGAACAACCTAGTTTCAACCTCCTCGGAGAGTTGAAAAATATTTATGTACGAATTCCACTATTATAGGCCCTGCATGACGTGCCTATTTATGCCAAAACTGTTAGAGACATGGTTGTAAAAAAACCGGGAAGGAAACCGAGAGACCCCCCTACAGTGCATGTGGTAGGATAGTTGTCTGAACTAATGATGGGAAAAGGCCGATTGGCCAAAAACACTGATCCAGGTAACCCCTCTGTCGCAGTCTGTATTGGGAAGAATCAAATCTCTAATGTTTTGGTCGACCTAGGTGCGTCAATAAATGTTATGACTATTGAGACATTTAAACAACTAGGACTTGCTAATCTCAGGCCTACCCCAACTATATTAGAGATGGCTGACAGATCTACAATTAAACCAGAGGGAGTTGTGGACAATGTTGTGGTCTTCGTTGATTCATGGGAGTACCCTACAGACTTTGTTGTTTTACAGCCTAAGTCGCAACCGGGGGACACCCATTGATTTTGGAAATACCATGGATAGCTACAACAGATGCATACATCAACTGTAGGTCAGGCTCTGTGACAATTTCTAATGGAAGTACCATTAAGAACCTGGCTCTATATCCTCAAGCTAAACTGAGCATAGATGTTGAAGCTTCGTTGTGGATGGAATTAGAGGAAGAAGAAGATATTCAACCTTTATTAACAATTGGGAAATCCCTGACCTTTAAGACAGAAACTGAAGATAATACCATCTGTAATTTCATTAGCAAGATGATGTCTGTCACCAAAAGAGCTTATCATACAGGAAAACTCACAGAGGAATCCTTAGTTAGCAGTATCGAACTAATTTCAGCAATCAATAATTCTAAGATTGTTCCAGTAGAAGTTGACTTAGGGAAGACACTAAACATAAATCCTAATCTCAAAGATGACAAACTAGAGTGCCTTTTTACACTCCTGAAACAACACAAAGGGGATTTTGCATGGGAGTACACAGATATGAGGGGGATTCCCTCAACACTGTGCACCCATCACAATTACATTAAAAATGATTCAAAGCCTATACGACAACCCCAACATAGGATGAACCCTAACATGAGAGATATTGTGAAGGAGGAGATCCAAAAAATTCTAGAGGCATGATTCATTTTCCCAATTTCAGACAACGAGTGGGTTTCCCCACTTGTGATCATACCCAAAAACAATGGGAAGTGGTGGGTATGTGTGGACTACATAGAACTCAACAAAGAAACATAGAAATACCATTTCCATTTGCCTTTTACTTATCAGGTTCTAGACACCTTGTCTAGAATTTTTTTTCCTTTTTGGATGGTTTCAGTGGGTACAATCAAATCCAGATAGTCCCCAAAGACCAGGATAAAACCACCTTCACTTGTCCCTGGGGCACCTTTGCATACAAGGTTCTTCCCTTTGGGTTTTGCAATGCTCCAACCATGTTTCAGCGGTCTATAGTTGGAATATTTTCTTAGATGGTGAACGATTGTATGGAAGTATTCATGGATGACTTTACTCCTTATGGCGACAATTTTGATGAAGCACTGGAAAATTTGGAAAAAGTTTTGAAACGTTGTGAACAGACTCACCTATCTTTGAGCACCAAAAAATGCCACATGATGATGAGTGAAGGTGTGGTTCTGGGACATTTTATCTCTGCTACAGGTATTCAGGTAGATCCAGCCAAGATAAAGGTAATTTAAAATATTCCTATCCTTGGGTCACAGAAAGAGGTAAGAATTTTTCTTGGTCATGCTGGTTATTACAAGGGATTCACAGAAATTTTTTCCAAGTTGGCATCTCTGTTATTTAATTTATTAATGAAAGATGCTCAATTTGTGTGGGAAAATGCATGCCAGGAAACATTTTCAGAGCTAAAGAAGAGGCTATTTACAGCACCCATCTTGAGGGGGCCTGATTGGTCCCTGCCTTTTCATATTTATTCTGATGCTTCAGACACAACCATTGTAGCAGGTCTAGGATAACATGAAGGTCACCGTCCGTATGCTATCTATTACGTTAGCAAGAATCTGTCTCCTACTAAACTGAACTACACGGTAACAGAGAAAGAATTCCTTGCTATCGTTTATTCCATAAATAAATTTAGACATTACATTACTGGATACTCTACATTTGTACATACTAACCACTCAACTATTGGATATCTGATGAACAAACCCATTACTAATGCTAGAGTGACTAGGTGGTTGCTGTTACTCCAGGAATTTGACATCACTATTGTTGACAGACCACAGAAGGAGAACGTAGTTGCAAATTTTCTATCTTGGCTGGCTAATAACGATGATGATACACCAGTCAAAGATTCTTTCCCTGATGAACATTTTTTTGCAGCCTCATCCTTTTCCCCATGGTTTGCTGATATTGCCAATTATTTGGTTGCAGGTATTCTTCCATCGCACTTGTCCAAACGAGAAAAGAGGATAATTATATAGAAAAGTGCAAAGTACTACTGGATCGAAGGCCACCTCTTTTACACTAGACCTGATTTGGAAATCAAGTAGTGTGTGAGAGAGGATGAAATCCACAGTATTTTGAAATCCTACCATGATGAGCTATGTGGGAAGAATTTTGTCGATAAAAGGACAGGCCATAAAGCATTGAGGATGGGCTATTTTTGGCCAACTATATTTCAGGATGCAAGAAAATATGCTCAGGCCTGTGACAGCTTCCAAAGAATGGGCCATCTAAATAGATTAGATGAGATGCCACTTCAGCCACAGTTGGTGGTTGAACCCTTTGATAAACGGGCCCTAGATTTTGTAGGGCCTATCAGCCCTCCATGAAGACAGAAAGTTTACATTTTGGTTTGCAATGACTATATGAACAAGTGGGTAGAAGTTGTGGCCTTGGTAAAGGCCAATTATCAGGCTGCAATAGACTTTTTATAAGCAGAGATCTTCACCCGCTTTGGAGTACCCAAGGATATTGTGACAGATGGAGGACCATAGTTTGTGTCCTGAAATATGGAGGCCATGTTTCAAAAGTATCACATTCAAAACCGAGTCACCTCTCCATATCATCCACATGCTGATGGGAAGGTGGAAACCACTAACAGGGTGATCGATTCAATCCTCACAAAAATAGTGAAGAGTCATCACAAGGATTGGGCTGATAGGCTTCTAGAAGCATTGTGGGCCTACCGAACAACGTGGCGCAACACTACAGGATTCTCCCCATATGAGCTGGTGTATGGTAAGAGTGTTGTTTTTCCTATTGAATTTGAAATTAAAACTCTGAGAACAGCCATGGAGGAAAACTTGGATTTGACCGAGGCTCAGAAAAACTAATTGAATCAATTGAATGAACTCGATGAAAAGCGCACCGCTGCTGTACATCATACAACTTTAATTCAACAGCAACGCTCCAAATGGCACTATATATTTAGCAAGAAGAAGACATTCTATGAAGGAGATTGGGCTTTATTGTATGATTCACACGAGATGGCTGGGACCTTATAGAATAGATCATGTATTCGACAACAGAACCATTTAGTTGACCACCATTGATGAAAATCAAACAATTTTGTTTGCTAATGGTCATCGATTACGACTGTATCACAAACCGATCTCGAAGGATTTATTCGTTTCATAGGTCACAGCTGATCCAGACTGTCAACTGGTACAGGAGCAGGGTTCTTCCCCCGTTTCTAAAACTTTTTAAGTCTACTGCGAATTCCACAAAGTTTGTATATAAATAAAATTATTTAATTTTCTCTATGTACTTTTCTTTTCTTTTTGTTATGATCGAGTGTGTTTTTTTTAGAGTTGTGAACAGGTATTCGTGAGAAGGTTCAGCAAAGATAAGCAGTTGCGACGGGCCAAGCAATTGCAGAACCATGGATGATCCTTCTCCATGTGATACGACCCTCTGAAAGAATGAATGTTTAAGATTGCATATCTTTGACGGGAAGTTTAATTTTACTGGGCCCTGTCAAAAAAAAAAATTAAGCAAAAATCCTGTGAAAATGCTTAATTTTTATCTGCTGCAACTCCATTATTATTGGATAAATTCCGCTGCAAATCCGTTATTTTTTGCCAAATTCTGTTGCAACACCGCTAATTTTTTCCGTTGTTTTTGGTCGAATCTTGCTACAACACCACTAATTTTTCCACTGTTTTTGGCCGAACTTTGCTGCAACACCGCTACTTTTCCATCAAAGTTGGCTATTCGGCACCGCAACACTGTTATTTCTCCGCCAAATTTTCTGCCGGTATTGGTGCTGAAATATCATGGAAAATTCGCTACTTTTGGGGCGGATTTCTGACTGAATCTCAATGTTTCATGCCGAGATATTTTACACTCTATCCACGTGTTCGGGAAATCAATGCTGATAATGAACATGTTTCACCTAATTAATGCATGACGACATATTTATCCTTAGTTACGCATGTGAAATCATTTCCCTCGTGATTATTTGGCATCAAAAGTTTGAATCATATCGAAGAATTGATGACTCAAGTAACAATCATCAGGTATGAATTCTAATTGTAAGTATTATCAAGTATTTAATGATCTAATAATAATGATTATACCTTTTCGACTCCTGACAGTACTCCCTAATTAGTTAACATTTCCTTTCAAATCATCCCTCCTGTACTTTCAAACAAATTTTCTCCCTTCTCCAATAATCTGCAACACACCTTGTTTCCAATTTCGTCGAGAATCTCAGAAAACCCATATGAACCCCTATTATCTGGTTACTGTATCGAATTGCTACAACTTGAATGATTGATTTTGTCGTTACTATACCCATCTATCACAGCCTGTAAGAAGAACGCATTATGGGTCCTCCAATCAGGTATGAACCTAGCAATATAGATGCTATGTCTGCAAATAGAGAAGTCTATGATATCTTTTGGGAAGTTGGATGGACTGCTTATTTCCAGCGATTGAATGGATTTAATGAGGAAACAACACTTATGTTTTCCATGAACCTAAATGGAGAATACTCAGAAAATAAGAGGATTGTGGATAGATGCAGTAGAACGAGCTATAGCCGAGGTTACAGGACTTCCTCGAACTGGAGAATGCTGGTTTTTCAGAAATAGAACGAATTTGATAGCAGCGAAAGAATTTATAGTACCAGGGGAGAAGTGAAAAGAAGGGCTATAGGGATTGCACTGGAGACACTTCCCATACCATGGGACCAAGTCGCAACCTTCCTGAAAAGGTACATCACCTGTGAGGGAAGATATAAGGTTGTTTATATTTATGATTTCGTCTTATTGTCTCATTTACGCAATCATAAACTTATCAATATGCCATCTTATCTATCACAAACCCTACAAGACATGGCACATTATGCTAAGATCTCTAGACACCCACTCTCTTCCCTCACAAATAATGGGTTGATCAAATCGCTAGTACATAGATGCATGGCACTGAATAATTTAAGATGGGAACGATTTGTTGGAGTTGCAATGCATCAGGCACCTGCAGTAGCACACATTGGGGGTAGAAGTGTCGAACATAGCTCCTCAGATTCAACTGGGGGGAGGGATGAAGAATCAGAGGAAAGTGACATTAGAGGAATTTTGGGGTCTAAAATGGGCCTCCTAAGGAAAATAATAAAATAATAGTTAAAATAATAAAATAATATTGATTAATTTTGGAGGAAGAAAGAAAAAAACTAACTTTTGTGTTCGTATTTTCGACATATCTCCCTATGTTTTTACTCAAATTTCGATCGGGAGAGCTCGTTGGATGCGGAATTTGATTCCACATCCAACGAGTACCCACACTGCATACTTTTGACGCACCCCGCTACCCCAAAAACAAGAAATAGCTTAAAAAATGTGATGATGATGTCATCATCACATTTTTTCAGATATTTGTTTTTTTGGGGTAGAGAGGTCCATCAAAAGTATACAGTGTGGGTACTCGTTGCATGCGGAATCAAATTCCGCATCCAACGAGCTCTCCCAATCGAAATTTGAGTAAAAACACAATGAGATATGTCGAAAATACGAACAAAAAAAGTAGTTCTTTTTAATGACAAAAATGTCAATTCAACCATTATGGTTGACTTATTTTATTGAAATTCTATTGGTTCTTGAATTCCAACTCACAAAAACTTATTTTGGGACGTTTTCTTATAAGGCCCATTTTAGACCCCAAATTTCCTCTAATGAGACGGACATGAAGCAAATTCAGGGGGATTTGCAGCAGCAGATAACCCTATGGAGGGAGTGATTGGAGTAGCAGAAGAAAATGAAGGAGAAACAATAGAAGAAGTATAAAGATGAGCAACTACATATAGACCTATGGAGGGAGTGATTGGAGTAGTAGAAGAAAATGAAGGAGTGGCAACAGAAGAAGTAGAAAGAGGAGCAACAACAGAAGAAGCAGTATGGGGAACAACTACGGAAGCAACGACAACAAAAGATGGAGCTGCGGATGCAGCAGAAGAAGGAGGAGTGATTACATAAGAAGGAACTCTAATTGAACAAGAGAAGCTTCCTTTAGCAAGAATTGGATAAGTCTCCACCATTCTCACACCAAACAAGAAGAGGAAAAGATCAAGTGTTGGGGGAGAATCATCCAGGAGAAGAAGGACTAGGGCTTCCTAGACAACAGAAGTGGTAAGCGTTGAAATTCCTATTATTCCCACTGAAACGCAAGAACTAGTGGATATTTTACTGATGGCTGCCACTGCCACACAAAAACCTGCTTAAACACAGGAAGAATCATCCAGAAAAAGAATACCTAGGCCTTCCCAAACAACATAAGTGGTAATTACTGAAATTTCTATGATACCCACTAAAACACAAGAACCAGTGGGTAATTCACCAATGGATACCACTGCCCCACAAGAACCTATTGGAACCTGAAGGAGAAGAACCAGGGTCTCTTGGGCAGCAAAGAAGACGATGATTGAAATTCCCATTTTAACACCCAGGGTACCCACTACTACACAAGAACTAGTGGGAAATTCACCTGTGGCAACCACTATTACCCAAGAATTTGTGCAACATTAGTTGGAAATGTTGCAATGTGAAAATGAACTGTTGAAGGAGGATGCTCGAGTACTAAGGGAAGAGCTGGAAAGATGGAAGGAGGAAAGTAGAAAACAACCAGCAAGAGGCCTAGACTCTCTCGCTGAAGCTGCTATTTAGTTTGAAGACCCACTCTTCAGCCATGAGAAATAAGAACTTGTTTGTCCCGAATGTGGAGTCTTGTTTAAACTGACAGGATATAAAGTTGACAAAATGGAAATAGCAGCTTAGAGATTGGCACATTCAGGTCAGGGAGTAAATGAGACACTGCATGAAGAGCCATCAGAAGAAACAAGGTTGGAAGAAAATTTGATTCCTGAGTAGGAGCTACATGTAGACGAGGCATTGCAGCCTCAATCTTAAGAACATACTGAATTGATTCCTTATGGAAGCAGTTCTGGGGAATTTAATTCACTTTCAGATGGTGAGCAAGAGTTTGGTGGTACAAATATTGTGCAAGTGTAGACTGACCAGGAGAAACAATCGGTTGATACATAAATTGTGTAAGATTAGTAGACGATTGACATAGAAATTGTGCAGGAAAGGGTCGAGCATCTTGAAGACATGGAAATAGAACATGACACTGCTACACAAGAACCAGTGTCTTCAAAATTGGTTGTTGAAACTGCTACGATGGATTTGAAAGAATCACGAACTGTCACACAAGAACCAGTGCCTCTAAAAATATTTGTTGAAACAACAGTCCAGACTGAAACTGCTAAAACCTAGGAAACAACAGTTCATACTGAAGCCGAAGCTGCTGAAACACATGAAATGGTAATTTAGACCGAGGCTGAAACTGCTAAAATGAAGGAAGTAGCAGTTCAAATCATGGAGGAGGAAGCAATGGACCATACTCCCGATGTTGAAACACGAGAAGGAGCAACACAAGTGGAGGCTGCAGAACTTCAGGAAACAGAAGAGGTAACACTTCTAAATATTGAAGCAAGCAGATGGAAGCGCCATGCAAACCAACTTGAGAAAGGTATGATTTTCCTTACTGAACATAAGAATTCCATTCAGTAATTAAGGGAACAATGGGTCGATGAGATCTTTTTCTAGAAAATTCGATGGGAAGAGATGAGGGAGAAGCTAAAAGAGTTAATAAGTATCAGTCTATGGAGAAGAATAAAGAACAGATGCTTACTTTGACTCAGGAATGATTGAGCTGCAGAGCCCCCTCCCCTTCCTAACTTGTATTTTTATTTGAACATATGATTCTGTTCCAAATCAAAGATTTGAAGGAAGGAAGACCCTGGCAAATTGTGACACCTTCTCAATTTTTGGAGACCTTTACCTAGAGTGAATTCTATGAGCATAATTTACCGTGTGAATTATATTTGCATGATAGGGCATGCATGATGGATACCTAGGCTAACCCAGTTCCTCATATTGGGGATATTCATTTAAGGTCATTTGCTTCTTTTGTCAATAACCATGTTCGTTGGTTGAGTGCCTCACAGACCATAAGGAAGAATGAGGACAACTCCACTCTATGGATTCAAGGAGAACCTAGAGCCCCTCTATTTGTGATTGCCAGGCATAAGAGAAACCTTACATTTCTAGATAAAGTCCAGCAGTTGGATGAATTTCAATAGAATATTATCTCTTGTGTCGAAATAATCTCTCATCAACATGATATTGCCCTACAGGGAAGTAGCTAAAGATGGGAATTTTCTCCTGTAGCTCTCAGGGAAAAAGATCCATTTTGTTTTGACAATTTTAAATAGGCCATGTCTAGAGTACGTAGTTATATTAAGTATATGGAGTCTTGTGGCTTGAACTGGATGGGTCTAAGGTTCATATTTCCTCTTATTTGGTGGCCAGACAGGAACTATAAGGGAATCTACAAGATGACCAAGAAAGCTGAGAGAGACTGTTGGGGTACTCTGGTCATGAGAAATAGGTTTTTCAATTAGAGGAGGAATTGGAGCCCTCATTCAACGTCACCAATTTTCAAAGGAGGAGTCTTGAGTCTAATTCAGACTCAGACTAGTTCAAGTTGTTGCATGAGGACATGCAACCAAATAAGTTGGGGGTAGATGTTGGGTCTGGAATTTACCCCTTTTTTTCCCTACTCCTTTCCATCATTTTTCCTTGTTTTTTTATCCTTATGTTTCAGTTGGATCCTTATTCTTTTCATACAAACATACATAAATATCCCAGGTTTAAATCATTATCTATTGTTTCATTTTATGCCTAGTTTTATTTATAATTATGGAATTTTCCTTTAGTTGTGTTGATCTGTCCATGAATTGAAAGAGGGGTTCAAAATCACAAGTGGAGCAACTGCAACAAATTGTTATATCCAGATGGCGCAACTACAACGTTTGTTCTATTTGGAATATGGTCCTGCTTGGATTCAACTACCTTCTCAAATGATGCGGTTGACGTTAATGGTGAAGGAATCTTGGGTGCGCCTTCACGCTTGCAACTGAAATCCCAAAGAATATTCTATAGTTTGCTGGGCATGTTAGTTCGTAGAACAACTCACAGTAAAAGGTTATTTATTCCTGAGATGATTTCATACAAGGAATGGTTAGCTGTAACTATTTTGATGATTCAACAACGTGAAGATCAAAGATATTCATGGCTAATTGAATTTGATGTAATAGACCAGATTTTCTCTTGTATAAATATACACAGACAGGGAGAGCCAAGCGTTCGTTCCTAGATTATAAGAGATAGTAGAGTGTCTGTAATTGTAACTGTAATTTTTATCCAATTAATAAAAGGGTGATAATTCTCGGTATTTCTCTGTTGGATCCTTCGTGAGCTGCCAACAACATCTCTATTTGAAGGCCAGGGGCCACCTTCTAATAGAGTTGCTGGTAGTTTAGATGCTTTAGTATTTTATTTATGTTTTGTGTGGAATTTCAGTGTGATACATTTACATGGTTAGTTTTTACTGCATTTGGTTAGTGATTGCATCAGTTAATTTTCCTTTGGTTTGTTGTAGGTGATTTGGTGTGAGAGTCGACTGTGTAGATAATATTTCTTGTTATATAGAGGTGTGTTAGATGTTGTAACAGACTTGCTAATCTCTTGCGTTGTGTGTGCTATTTATCTTTCTAGAGTTTCCTGATTAGTTTAGTCCTTTTCTTTGATGAATTTGTTGCTTGTGTAATAAGTAGATATCTTTCTGATTTGGTAAATTAGACTTTTATTTCCTACAAAAGTAATTCTAGGTGGATTTCGCTTTAGATCATAAACCTTTAGATGAGTATGATAGGAAATATAAGTTCTTTTCAATTCCCAGATGGGTAATTTTATTTTGATTTCTTATAGGGTGTTGAGTTGGTTGAGAAGTAATTAGAACTGAGTGACTTTGATTTTATTTATCAACTACTGAACATGTTTATGCATATACTTTGCTAATTTACTTTGAAATAACATACTTCCCTGGGTTGACAATTAAATATTGAACACTCTTCTTGTTAATAAATTAACGAGTATATAGAGTTCCCAACACAATCATATACTCCATATTTTCATCTAAAGTTGAACATGAAATTCATCTATTAATGGTGCTTTATGTTTAGTGGATTATTTTCCTCTTTATGCTCCCTATACTACAATAATTTTTTTCCTATCAAAGCATATTAACTATCTCGCCCTTGAATAGAGTTTATTTTCCCTTAGTTTTATCATCATTGACCACTTTATCTTTTGATCATATGCCCAATGGTTTTCGACTATCAGTCCAACTAACAAACATCTTAAAACTTTGTTTCCTTTAAAGTTATGGTCACTATCATATTAAGCTATATCAAAAGACCGTCATTAATCAATTTCATGAGAGCCTTCTCTGGTTGGAAGGACCAGACTCCAACCTAAAGTAGGTTTGAAAATGTTACCTTACGCATTTTTCTGATACAACCCAAAAAAATTACTAAGTGATAACACTACCCTCGGCGATATGACCAGTCATACTGGGATCTACCCTTGGTGATACGACCAATCATGTTGGGATCTAACCTCGAATATATAACTGGGATCTCCCTCGGTGATTCCACCAACCATGTTGGGATCTACCCTCGGAGATACAACCACTCATATTGGGATCTCCCTTAGTGATGCCACCAACCATGTTGAGATCTACTCTTGGAGATACAATTATTCATACTGGAGATACACCCAACCAAGCTCAGATTATCCCTCATCATGGAGATACAACCAGCCAAGCTGGGACCATCTTGTACAATGACCAATACTTTTTCATACAGGGTGTACATATCTGCAATGCCAATCCTTTTTTCATACTAGATGCAAATCTCATGTCTTTCACAGATCCAACCCTTTTTCATGTTGGATGTGAAGACCACTCGTCTTCCACATAGACGACCTTTTTCATGCTGGATGTGAATACCACAAGGACTCATCACTCCCTCTTGTGATGGACACCAATATGGAAAATTCCAAGCTTGTCCCTAATGTACTCAAACTTTACTCTCGTTGGATGCTTGGTTAATACACCGACTATTCGTCGTAATATACTGGAGCTTCACTACTCCTATACACACCATATCCTAGATATAGTGATATCAGATCTCGATGTTCTTTGACTTATCATGGAACACTGGGTTCTTGGACAACTTCACACAACTCTGGTTGTCACAGAAAACACGAGTCGCCTCTAACTCGACTTCGAACAATCCCGCAATTAGCTTCCAAAGTCACACTGCCTCACATCTCGCTGAATAAGATACAATATACTCTTCCTTAGTTGTACTCAGTGCTACACTCATCTTCTTCTTGCTGAACCAAGAAATCATTCCAGGCCCTAAACTGAAGCAACACCTTCAACTTCTCTTCCTATCTGTAGCACTACCAACCCAATATGAGTCAACATATCCTTGTAGTCAGATCCTTTGATCTCTCATATATTTGAGTCCATACTTAGTCGTAATCTTCACGTACCTCAACACATTCTTTGTCGCAATCATGTAAACACATCTCAAATTTCTCACCGCAGAGAATATAACTAGCCTCGTGTTCGTCAAGTACATCAATGAACCAATCACCTATTTGGAGACTGTGGCATCAACCGTATCTGAAGTAGGATCAAACAACAACTTCAAGTTTGATGCCATTGCTGTGGAAATAGCTTTGCAATCCATCATCCCAAATCTCTTTAGGATCTCCACCGCATATTTTCCTTAACTCAAGAAAACCTCAATACCTAAGAAATAGTGCATCATACCCAGGTCTTTCATCTCGAACTCTACGTCAAGCGTCTTCTTCGTTTTTGCTAATCAGCTATTAGGAACATATCATCTACATAAAACTAGTTTCACATCCTCAACCTTGAAGTAAAGTTTGGAATATTCTTTACTCTTAGTAAATCCCAAGCTTGTCAGAAACCCATCTATCTAGTTGTACCATGCCTTGGGTGCTAGTTTTACACTGCTCCAAATATACTTCTTCTTCGTGAGAGGAGACACCTGATATCAGCTTGAGCATATCCCTGAGATACTGAGGCATACAACCCTTACCACAGATAGAGGTTAGGTGATAATGTATCTCCATAATCTATGCTATAGTCACTCCCTCTGAAGCAGAGCTTTCCCGCTCTCTCTATAACTGAGCACTATCCTCCCTCTACAGCTTTTACTTTTAGCATTGGGACATTTTGCACTGGAATGATTGGTAGCCTCCTCTGCTGCTGATCTTCTGTGTATTCATTTATGTCATCTTTCAAGGTCTCTAGATACCTCCTCTCGAACTTCGTTTCAAGTTCCCTCTTTCACCCATCTATGCGCTCCTCATCTTCAACCTTGTGTCAAATGCTGATGTCTCATCACTCTAGGTGATCCTTAAGCTCATCATGTAATTGCATGTCATGGGTACCTTCTGAGCCCATACAGAGCCTTCTTCAATTTGCACACATGTAGTTCTTTGTAGAGAGTCCTGAGTCTTGGAGGTTGCTTGATATGCACGTCTACCTCACTCAAGAAGTATGTCTAGCCACTAGAGAAAGGTCTCGTCATAGTCGAATCCCTCTTTTTGAGAGAAATCTCACTTTGTGCTTCTTTAGAATGTTTGATCTTGTAAGTATTCTTGAATGTCATGGATGAACCATCATCGGCGTGTTCTTCGGAACAAGTCTCATTATTCTTCTCTTATATGTGTGTTGATGTATTTGTAACTTCGGAAGATATTTTGATGTATATTATCAGTTTATGTTGTTGTACCCCCATTGGGGATGTGTGTTACCCCTTTACGGGATGTATAAATTGTGTCTAGACCTTGAGTTACAACCTTCGTTGTAAGTCGGGGTAATCGTCCCTGGTGTAACATCATGTAATATGTAATTATGGTATCTATAGGAGAAGTAAGCCCCATGTGAGATGACATGTAGGATCGGGTATTATATTTGGTCAGTGATTTGAAAGGGTATAAATAGGGAGGTGCTCTACCTCATTTAGAGATCTCACACACTCTCTAAGGCACATGAGAGAGAGAGACAGTCAGAGGAGGAGAGAAAGATAATTGCTGAACGTTTCTTATTACTGCTTTTAATCATTTTACTATTCTGAAGAATTTTGCGGGGTTTTCTCCTTATGGTTTCCTCAATGAAAATCTTTGTGTCTTGTGTATATTTTATATCTTATGCATTTCAGAGCCTAAGATCCTAGATAATCTAATCATAGCTTAAGAAAATCTAAGATGGTATCAGAGCCTCTCTGAAAGAAGGCATTGTACACCTACGGGAACTAGGGCTTCCTAGTTGAAGGTGTTCTCTCCATAGATCATCAAGCAAGGAGGGCCAGGATAACTTGCCTCACTAGGGTGCATTTATTGGTGGTAGCAGTTTTTGAACCAAAGAATTTTCACTGTGCATCAGAAATACAACTACAATGGCGGCTAATGGAAATTAGGGTTTCATGCCCAAAAACCCTAGAAGACTAAATTTAGTCATTCTAGAACTTTCACTATAACAAGAGGTTGGAGAAAGATTAGAAGCTGAAACTTTTACATGCCTAAGAGAAATTCTTTTTGTACCTTTTGTAAAAGTTTCAGTCTCATATTCACTATACTTCAAGAGATATGGTTCCTCCAAATCAGGGTTCCAGCTTCCTCCAGAATACAGTCATAAATAGGTGACCTAGGGAGATTTGCTATATCTCAGGCTAGGAAGGTCCAAACAAAATTTATAAAGATGTTACATGTAGGGCACAAACTTTAGTTTCTGTGGTACTCGTTTCAGACCTAGAATGTGAAACATTGACACGTGACAATTCGTACAAGTTTGCTATGTTGAACAGTCCCAAAAACAGTCACCTTGGAAAACTCAGCAGAAGTCCCACTTGGAAAATACATTTCTTCTCTAACCTATGGGGTTGGAAATAAGACATATCAGGATATCTTAGTGAGAAGTTTCATACTGTAATGATGCAAAACTTCAGAGATACAACAAAATCAATTTCATACATTTTTGCAGAAGAAATTGGAAAACTAGGGCTTACTGTTTCGGGAGCTTCCCACCACTGTTTTCAGAAAAGGAGTACATTGGACAGCTTGCCTTGAATAGGCCAATATTTATGTCCAATAAAAATTTTGAAATTCCAAGTTTGAAAAATTAGGGTTTCTCTGACAAACCCTAGATCAGCCAGCTCCGGAACCAGGTCAGACACCTCAAATCGAACCTACGTGATCCTTGAAGAAATTGACTTGGATCAGTATTTTAGTAAGGAATTTATAAGAGCCAGAGGGAGATGAGAATAAAGCTATATCCAAGAGAATCATTGCAGATTCTATTAGAGATCATCTCATCCCTCATGTGTCATCCTTGAAGACACCAAAAGGAAGTGTTCGATGCCATGATGAAGGAATCGAAGAAGAAGAAGAGATTGTTATAACCTCCTTAAATGGCCTCCCAAGATCATGGGGTTCATTCACTTAAGGAATGTGTGACAGAAGGAAGTTTATTACCTTCAGCAGACTCTGAGAAGAGTGCACACAAGAAGAAGCTCGACTCATAATAAGAGAAGAGAAGATGGGAGCAACTGAAGATCAAGATCTCATGATTCAAAGAAGATCCCTCAAGTGACGAGGAATGTGAAGGAATCAATTCATGAATAACCTCGTATCCATCCTAGAATTTGGAGAATAAATGATGAAGTTGAAGGGTTAAGAAGGAGTCTACCCACCAAAGAAATAAAGATAAGTATTAAACTGTCATTTCATGGTATTGTTTGGCCATGCATTTGTTTATATTCAGTTGATGTGTTATGCATGTTTGAGTATTTGAATTTATACTACTAAATTGCACATGATGGGTAAAAATTCAATGATGTTGTACACCATTCCATTTTCTAGATTGAAACCTCTTTGCTGACATATTAGGAGTAGTACACACTCTTAATAACATTGGGGTAGAAGGAATCTAGAAGTTACTCTATGTGTACGGGATATGAATGAATGTTGTAGCATTGGCTAAAATAGTTGCATGGATATGTGACATATATTTGTCACTATTAATATGTTTTGGAAATTATGAGATGTTTCTAATCATGTAACTGAACTTGACTTTTAGATCATTCCGAAGAATAAGTAACGACAGTTTAGAAGAGGAACTTGAAGCTTCTGGAGTCAAAGACACCATGGAAAAAGAAAGAACTTCAGAAGAATATAAAGAGAATGGTAGATCCACCTCGAGAGATGAAGACCACATTGGGTACGTGAAATAATCCAAGATGAAGAATAGTATGACGAGACTTCCAAAGAAATCAAGAGGCCTCAAACACACTCTAGTTCTGTGACACTGTTGAGTGACATCATTGATGCAGAGCATTTCAGCTATGAAGAGGTAGTCAAGAATAAAGGGAAGGAGACTATGATCAAAGAGTACCAGTTCAAGAAGAATGATGTCTAGGATGTGGTGTCGAGACCTGAAGGGAAGTCCGTAGTGTCTTCCATATGGATATGCAAGATCCAACATGCAGTATATGGAAACATCGAGGGATACAAGGCAAGACTCGTAGCACGAGGATTCTCACAAGAAAGAAGGCACAGAATACGAAGAGACATTTGCATGAGTGATGAGGTACACTTCCATTATATCCATATGTACAGGTATGAGATGGGAGATACATCACCTGACATCAAGATAACATTCTTGAATGATATAGTCAAGGAGGAAGTGTACGTAGAGCATCCAGTGGGAGTTGAGACATTGGCATACTCATGTATGCAAATTAAAGAAGGCCTTGTACGAGCGCAGAAGGAACCAATGGGATAGAACATACAATTACATAAGGAGCTTGAAGATCACCTACAGTGATGAAGATCTTAACCATGAGACATTGGCATACTCATGTATGCAAATTAAAGAAGGCCTTGTACGAGCGCAGAAGGAACCAATGGGATAGAACATACAGTTACATAAGGAGCTTGAAGATTACCTACAGTGATGAAGATCTTAACCTTTGCTACAAGATTGAAGATGGAATCCTATAGAGAATGACAAGCTCACAGATGGGTGCGAGAAAAAATTTTCAACAAAGTTCAAGATAGAGGATCTTGGTATCCAGTGACCCTTGATGGATACATATAATATTAGTAGCAGAGAAAGCTACTTGTCACTCCATTACATAATGTTTCAATACATATAGTACGAAAGGCAGAGGGAGAATGGTGCTTCGCTTCACAGGGAGTGACTGCAGAAGATCCTTAGGTTCGACATGGCACGACAAGATGGAAAACTTACTGATGGCTGTAGGCTTTACTGAGAGTAAAGCGGATTCCAACCTTTACTTCAATGTTGAAGGCGGAAAACAAGTGATGACCTGTTCCTGACAGACAAAGATGAACTCTTTAAAGATGCAAGAAGGAGACTTGCTACAGAGTTCAAGATGAAAGACCTAGGGATATTGTACTACTTCTTAGGCATGGAGGTGTGAAAGAATGCAAATAAGATTTTCCTTGGTCAAGGAAAGTATGCAGTGGAGATTTTGAATAAATTTGGAATACTGGACCGCAAGGCGATAAGCACACCTATGGCATCAAACTTAAAGCTTTTGTGTGATGCTTCATTAGATACGGTTGATGCCACAATGTATCGTCAGATGATTTGTTCATTGATGTTCCTAACGAATATGAGACTAGACATATGTTTTGCTGTGAACAACCTAACCCAGTTCCTGATGGATCCGAGACATGCTCACCTGCTTGCAAAGCATGTAGTGAGGTACCTGAAGGGTACAATTAAGTATGGGATCAAGTATGATATGAATCAAAAGACTAACCTACATGGTTATGTTGATTCATATTGGTAGCGCCACTGAGAAGAAGAACACCTTGGGTTGCTTCTTCAGTTTGATATCTAGCATGGCCTATTGCTTTGGCAGGATGCAGTCCTGCATGGCGCTGAGTACAACCGAGGAAAAATATGTTGCCACTTGCTCAACTATTTGTGAGGTAGTATGTTTCTTTTGAAAGCTACTATTTGATTTGATTGATCTGACTTGCATTTTTGTATGATGCAGAGAGGAGTGAAGCTCCATTATGTGATCCATATCGAGATCTCTCGAAAGAGAGAGTGATGATTTCTAGCAAAGCTGGTGAGACAAGTTGTTTGTGCATAAAATCCTGGTGAAGCTTGTAGGTTGCTCAGATGTAATCAACCATGTACATTGTCCTTGGATGTAATCAGTCCTGGAGAAGCTCGCAGGTTATCCTTGGACGTAATCAGTTCTGATGTGATTCTATGCTAGAAATAGACAAAGTGAAGTTTGAATACTTCAGAGAGAAGCTTGGTGTACTTTAGATTGAGGTTCCTTCCAAGGGGAAGTGATAAGTCCAGAAGATGCAGATACACATAAGCCTTTCTGACATGGTGTTAGGTTTTTCATCTCATGGTCATTGATGTAATTGTTGGAGCCTTTCTGACATGGTGGTAGGTTGGTCCTCCCATGGTCGTTGATGTAAGTGTTGGAGCCTTTCCGACATGGTGGTAGGTTGGTCCTCCCATGGTCATTGTTGTAAGTGCTGGAGCTTTTCTGACATGGTGGTAGGTTGGTCCTCCCATGGTCATTGATGTAAATGTTGAATCTTTTCTAACATGGTGGTAGGTTGGTCCTCCCATGGTCGTTGATGTAAATGTTGAGCCTTTCCCGGATGGTGGTAGGTTTGTCCTCCCATGTCGGTGGATGTAAGTGTTGTGTTATGTGTATATGGGATGTGATCCATGTGGCGATGAAATGATTTGAAGATTATGAGGTAACAATAGGGTACATAGGTGTTGCAAGGCATGTAATCAGTCCTGGGATGCTCCTTTAGGTTTTTGTAGTGGCATATAATCAGTCCTAGGAGATCCTGCAGGTTTTTCAACAGGAATATAATAAGTCCTGGGATGTACCTACTTGATGGCTTGCTTGTAGAGATGATGAAGACCTACATGGAGGCTAGGCCTACATCCAACATGAAAAAGAGCTGGCAATGTAGAAACATTTGATGGTAGATAGTATGGGATGATGATCAAATTATAAGAAGATGAGGGAAACAGCTATGATGAAGACTCTATGACTCCTTGATGATGATGATGCGATGAAGACCTGACCAGATATGTTGATGACTGTGTAGAGAGAGAATAGCTTCCTAGTTAAGAGGGAGTGTTGATGTATTTGTAACTTCAGAAGATATTCTGATGTATATTATCATTGTATGTGGTTGTACCCCCATTGGGGATGTGTGTTAACCCTTTACGGGATGTCTAAATTGTGTCTATATCTTGAGGTACAACCTCCATTGTAAGTTGGGGAAATAGTCCCCAATGTAACATCATGTAATATGTAATTATGGTCTCGCTACGAGAAGTGGGCCCCATGTGCAATGACATGTAGGCTTGGGTCTTATATTTGGCCAGTGACTTGAAAGGGTATAAATATGGAGGCGCTGTCCCTCATTTAGAGATCTCACACACTCTCTAAGACGCATGAGAAAGAGAGACAGTCATAGGAGGAGAGAAAGATAGCTGTTGAACATTTCTTATTACTGCTTTTGATCATCTTACTATTCTGAAGAAGTTTGTGGGGTTTTCTCCTTTATGGTTTCCTCAATGAAAATATTTGTGTATTGTGTATCTTTTATATCTTATGCATTTTGATGTACTTGTTATTATTTCATATAAATATACTAGATAATCTAATCAGATCTTAAGAAAATCTAATAAGGTGATTGTACACGATCTTTCCTGCAAGTCAAATTCATTTGCATGATTAGAAACATCTCATAATTTTGGAAACATATTAATAATGGCAAATTCTTATGCATAAAGACACAAGTCACACAATCATGCAACTATCTTAGCCAATGCTTCAACACAACATTCATCCATATCTCGTATGCATATGATAACTTGCTAGATTCCTTCCATCTATACCATAACATAATTAAGAGTGTGCACTGCTCCCAACAAGTTAGCAAAGATGTTTCATTCTAGATAAGTATCTATGGAATGTTGTGCAACACCATAGGCCACTGACCCATCATATGCATATTAGTAGTATATTGTTCTTTAATGAAAAGACTCTCACATGCACAATACATTTCATAAATCTATTGCACAACTAAACAATATCATTTAAGCAATTACATATACATGAAATGACAATTCAAATACTTATCTTTGTTTGTTTGGTAGGCTCTCTCTTGATCTTTGTCTCCTTGTAGGAATTACTAGAGTCTTTGACAGTCTGCTCTACTTCATCATCTGATTCTGAGGACTTCTTCCTATCTTGCTCATGATCGACATTGTTGAGCAAGTCTTCTACACCATAGATCACATGGAACTATGTATTGGTGTTGAATCTGTGTGTCCCTTCTTCTTTATTCATGACTGCATCCCTTCTTATCCAATTCTGAAATGGATAAGAAGTTATTCCATGGAGCATGATCTTCATCTTCATGGGTTGAATCCTTCTAGATCAAAATACATATTCCTCATCACTTGATGAATCTTTCCTTTCTCTCTTCTAAGTTGGTTCATCATCTTTGGCAGCATGTGCATGGTATCTCTTCTTCTTGCATTCATTCTTCCCCTGGTCTAATGAATTTAATGAGCCTTTTTCCAGTGCAAATTCCTTGAATCAAAGGTTCCCACGATCTTGGGAGACCATTCAAGGTTTCCATCACCACTTTGTCTTCTTCATCATTATCTATAATTTCTTCTAGTTATTCTTTGATCTAGGAGACCCTTGTGAAGTAAGATTAAATGCTTTCTGAATTCTACATCTTCACACGCTTGAGTTGAGTCCTCAAAGTATTCTTCCTATTGATATTCTTTCCTTCGCACAAGCTAGTCAAATCATCGAACATATCCTTGGGAGTCTCCAAGGAGGATACATGTGTGATCAAATGGTCTTTGATGGAGTCGACAATAATCCTCTTGGAATTGACCAAGTTCTTATGCTTTTCTTTGTCTTCATCTCCCTTTTGAACCTGCATCTTTTATTTTGACATAGTTATCCAAATCATGCTCTTATGATATAAGAATTACTCTATACTTCCATGCCTGAAAGTTCTCTTCTCCATCAAAATTATCCTCAAGGTTGATGCTATTTTTCATCTTCATATAAAGAGAACTTCAAATGGAAATAGAGATAATAGTACTTACCAATAGGATTGTTTCAATTGAATGCTTACTTCAATGCTTTTTTGGAAAGTTGTTTCTAGTTGACTTAGGGTTTGATAGAGAAACCTTAATTTTTCAACTTTCGAATCTTGCAAATTTGATTGGATGGAAAGATGCACCTCCTGAAGTCGAGTTGAGGAATGAAGTTGTTGGTTGTGGAGCTTGATCTTCCAAATCTAGAGATATTATTCAATTGTGTTTGTACCCCAGGTGTACTGTACACTCATTCCCCCTGCCTTGGGGTTCGGGGGCGGAGCCCCCGAGAATTTTTTCGGGATGTGTGTTGGCCAACAGTTTTGCGGACCCATGGTATTGAGTTAATCGTAGTATTTTCCCATGGTATTTCCTCTATAAAAGAAAGCATTGAGACACGGCTGTGTATGGTATTGTATTGTATTGGAAGAGAGACTGTGAGAGCGTGAAGAGGAAGTGCAGTGGTTTTGCTGCAGGGTGTATCCCTTCATCTTTCTCGACTGAAATAAAAGGACTGGCAATTTCTTTGTGGACGTAGCCCATCGTTTGGGTGAACCATGTTATATCTGTGTCTCTCTGTAATGTTTTAATGTGTTTTGCATCTTGTTTATTGATTTAACTGTATATCTGTTATTGCTCAGTGGTCCTGTTTTTTAACAATTGGTATCAGAGCCAAAAGATCTATTTGGTTGGTAAACTCGCAAGAAAGAAGGGTTCCTGGTTCGAGTGGGAGAAATGGTGGAAGAAGGAAAGTTTAGGGTCGATAAATTTAACGGCCAAAACTATCAGTTATGAAAGATGAAAATGGAGGACTATCTTTACCAGAAGGATATGTACCTACCGTTGGGCGGAAAAGAAAAACAACCGGCGGCTATGAAGGATGAAGAATGGGAGGTTCTTGATAGAAAGGAACTGGGAACAATATGGTTGTGCCTGGCTTCATCGGTGGCCTTCAATATTTCGAAAGAAAAAAACAACAGAGGGTGTGATGAGCGCATTGAGTAAGCTCTACAAAAAACCCTCGGCTTCTAACAATGTATTTTTAATGAAGCGTTTATTTAATATGAAGATGTTGGAAGGTGGATCTATTGCTGACCATTTAAATGAGTTTAATACACTTACCGATCAGTTAAGTTCTGTAAAAGTGAAATTTGATGATGAGATTAGGGCTCTTCTAATCTTGTGCTCATTACCAAAAAGATGGAATAGCTTGGTCATGGCTGTAAGTAACTCTGTCCCTAGTTCAAACACTCTTAAGTTTGATGATGTTGTTGGTGTTATTCTTAGTGAGGAAATGCGAAGAAAAAGCATAGGTGAGACATCAGGTAATGCGTTGACCATGGAGAGTGGAGGGAGACAAAACGAGAGAGGAAGGAGCCTAGGAAATCGCAGCAAGTATAAAAAGGGAAGATCCAAGTCCAGATTAGGAAAAATAGAGTGCTGGAACTGTGGTAAGAAAGGACATCTAAAGAAATACTGCTGAGCACCAAATAAGAAAGGTGAGATGCAGGAAGAGACTACTCATGAAGCGAATGTAGCAGGTGATGTGTTACAAGATGCTTTGATTCTTGCATTAGATAATACTAGTGATTACTGGGTAGTAGATTCAGGGGCTTCATGTCATGCTACACCCCATAGGAAATTCTTTCATAAGTTATGTTCAAGGTGATTTTGGGCATGTGTTATTGGGGGATGATGAACCATGTAAAATTGTTGGAAAGGGTAAGGTACGGATTAAGTTAAATAATGGAAATGACTGGCTACTAAAGGATGTAAGGCACATTCCTGCTATGAAAAGAAATCTGATCTCAACAGAGTAGTTGGGAGATAGCGGTTGTTTGTCTACGTTTGGAGAAACGTGGTGGAAGATCACTAAAGGATCATTGGTAATATCAAAAGGAGATAGGGTAGGTACGTTATATTTATATCCTCATAATACTGATTATTCTATCTCTATAGCTTCCACAGAAACAGGTGCGACGTTGTGGCATCATAGGCTTGGCCACATGAGTGAGAAGGGGATGCAGATTCTCCACTCAAGGAAACTGCTTCCAGATCTGAAGCACGTAAGTTTGGAATTATGTGAAAACTGTGTTTATGGAAAACAGAAGAGAGTTAGATTTCTCAGGGTTGGGAAACAAAAGAATAGTGAAAAGTTAGAGCTTTTCCATACAGATGTATGGGGACTAGCTCAGGTACAATCTCTTGGTGGCTCTCGTTATTATGTTACTTTTATTGATGATGAAACTAGAAAAACTCAGGTTTATTGCATTAGACAGAAATATGATGTGTTTGATACTTTTAAGAAGTGGAAAGCTTTGGCTGAGAATGAGATAGGAAAAAGGTTGAAATGTCTCAGATCTGATAATGGAGGCGAGTACTGCAGCAAGGAGTTTGACAGTTACTGTTCACACAATGGGATTCGCAGAGAGAAGACAGTCCCTGGAACACCACAAGAAAATTGGTGTGTCAGAAAGGA
Source organism: Pseudotsuga menziesii (assembly GCA_001517045.1). Classification (NCBI taxonomy): domain Eukaryota; kingdom Viridiplantae; phylum Streptophyta; class Pinopsida; order Pinales; family Pinaceae; genus Pseudotsuga; species Pseudotsuga menziesii. The sequence goes on from LPNX010031740.1 coordinate 329,676, forward strand.
TGAACATAACGATCATGGAGCGTGAAAGGTGTATGAGATTGCATGCAGGGTTGCCCTTACAGTTTTGGGTTGATGCTGTAAACACTGCTGTTTATTTAATAAACGAAGGGCCTTCAAGCGCTTTGGATGGTGGCACTCCAGAGGAGGCATGGACAAGTAAACAGGTAAAATAGTCATTTCTGAGAACTTTTGGTTGTGAAGCATTTGTCCATATTGATAAAGATGATAGAATAAAGCTTGAGGCTAAATCCAAGAAATGTACCTTTATTGGATACGGGGTTGATGATTTTGGTTATCACTTATGGGATCTTAAAAATCACAAAATCATTAGGAGTAGAGATGTAGTATTCAATGAAAAGGTCATGTACAAAGATCAGTTGCAGGGAAAGAAAGAAGAAAAGGAAAACACAGAGTACATAGTGCTTGATGAAATCAAAGAAAATGAAGTACCAAAGGCACCATAAAATCAAGAGCAATAGCAGGTACCTAAAACTCTTGCAACTATAAGAAAGTCTACCAGGTTAAGTAGACCCCCTAAATGATTCTCTCCTTCACTATATTATTTATTGATGACTGATTCTAGTGAACCAGAATGTTATGAAGAAACAATGCAGGTAGAAACTAGAAAGAAGTGGGAGTAAGGCATGGATGAGGAGATGGACTCATTGGTAAGAAACCAAACTTGGGATCTGGTTAAGTTTCCTGTAGAAAAAAGGGCATTGCAGAATAAATGGGTTTACAGGTTGAAGGAAGAAGATGGAGGCAAGAAGCAGTACAAGGCTAGACTTGTTGTAAAGGGGTTTGCACAAGAGAAAGGTATAGACTTTGATGAAATATTTTCTCCTGTTGTTAAAATGACTTCAATTAGAACTATTATAAGTCTAGTGGCAGTAGAAGATTTGCATCTTGAACAGTTAGATGTAAAAACAAACTTTCTCCATGGGGATTTGGAGGAAGAGATTTATATGCATCAGCCACAAGGGTATGAGGTGAAAGGGAAGGAGAATTTGGTTTGCAAGTTGAAGAAGAGCTTGTATGGCCTGAAGCAAGCTCCAAGGTAGTGGTAATTGAAATTTGATAAGTTTATGACAGAACAAGGTTATGATAGATGTCATTTTGACCACTGTGTTTATTTGAAGAGGCTAGATAACGGAAGATATATTATATTGTTATTGTATGTGGATGACATGCTTGTTGCAGGCTCTAACATGCAGGATATAAATGTGCTCAAAATAAAACTAGCTAAATCATTTGCGATGAAGGATTTGGGTGCTGCAAAGAAAATCCTTGGTATGAGAATAACAAGAGATAGGAAAAATTGCAAATTGACGTTGTCTCAAGTTGAGTACATAGAAAAGGTGTTGCATAGGTTTAGAATGCAGAATGCAAAACCAGTCAGTACACCTTTGGCTAGCCATTTCAAACTAAGCAAGGATATGTGTCCAGAGACACGGGAAGAGATAGATTACATGTCCAAGATTCCCTATTCATCAGCGGTTGGAAGCTTGATGTATGCCATGGTGTGCACAATACCAGATATTGCACATGCAGTGGGAGTTGTGAGCAGGTATATGAATAATCCAGGTAAATAGCATTGGAAAGCAGTACAATGGACTCTCAGGTATTTGAGAGGTACCACTTCACATGCATTATGTTTTGGAGGTTCAGACACTGTTCTATAGGGATATGTTGATGCAGATATGGCTGGTGATAAAGATAGCAGGAGGAGCACCATAGGGTATGTGTTTACTATGGGTGGAACAACAATAAGTTGGATTTCAAAACTGCAACAGGTTGCTGCACTTTCAACAACGGAAGCAGGGTATGTTGCTGCTACAAAGGCTGGTAAGGAGATGATTTTGTTGCAGAGGTTCATGGAAGAATTGGGTAAGAATCAGGAGAATAGTAGGCTGTACAGTGACAGCCAGAGTGCCATTCATCTTACAAATAACTTAGCCTTTCATTCAAGGACTAAACATATACAATTCAAGTACCACTTCATAAGATTTGTTCTAGATGAAGAACTGTTAAAACTGGTCAAGATACATACTAGCCAGAATCTTGCAGACATGTTGACAAAGGGAGTAACCAAATAGAAACTGAGTTCCTGCTCAGTTTTTGTTGGCCTTCAAGCATGAAAGTGAAAATAAGAAATTTGCTAAGTCCAAGGTCCAGAGCATAGTCCAGCAAGCGCAGTAGCGGTGGAGTTGCTGTGATCAATCTCTAAGTGGGATATTGTTGGTTGTGGAGCTTGATCTTCCAGATCCAGAGATATTATTCAGTTGTGTTTGTACCCCAGGTGTATTTTACACTCATTCCCCCTGCCTTGGGGTTCAGGGGCGGAGCCCCTGAGAATTGTTTTTGGGATGTGTGTTGGCCAACATTTTTGCGGACCCATGGTATTGGGTTAACCATAGTATTTTCCCATGGTATTTCCCCTATAAAAGAAAGCATTGTGACACGAATGTGTATGGTATTGTATTGTATTGGAAGAGAGACTGTGAGAGCATGAAGAGGAAGTGCAACGGTTTTGCTGCAGGGTGTATCCCTTCATCTTTCTGGACTGTAATAAAAGGATTGGCAATTTCTTTGTGGATGTAGCCCATCGTTTAGGTGAACCACATTATATATGTCTCTCTATAATGTTTTAATGTTTTTTGCATTTGTTTATTGATTTAACTGTATATCTATTATTGCTCTGTGGTCCTGTTTTCTAACAGAAGTCCTTTTCCAAATTATGTGGACAGAATTACAAAATATTCGATGCCCTAGTTTCTGCAATTTCTTCTACTGAATTGGCCGGTCTTAATTCTGATGTATCTCAGAAATGTCTGCTCCTCAAGGTTTGAAAGAGGTAGTATCATCTGGCCCCTGTCCAACCCCACAACTTTGATCAAGGTTGGATTCACCAAGTGGAATTTATGCTAAGTCTCCCAAGATGACATGTTTATGGATTGGTTCACTATATTGAACTTGTAAGGACTTCTCCGTGTCACTATATCAACTTCGGGTTTTGAAACTACCACCAACGAAACTACAATCCGTGACCTTTTTGGAACATTTTACAAAATTCTATTTGGAGATTCCTAGATTTAGGTATAACATTTTTCCCTAGGTCACCCATTTTAAAATTGAATTCTGAAAGAGGCTAGAACCCTATTTAGCATGGATCATATCTCGGAAAGTATGGTGAATATGAGACTGAAACTCACACAAAAGGTACATCAACATTTCATATTCGACATGTCTGAGTTTCAGATCCTGGGACTTTACCAAAAACAATTTGTAGCGAAAATTCTTATATGACTAGATTTTTCTTTCTAGGGTTTCAAATGATGAAGCCCTAATTTATGGCAGTTGTAGCTGTAGCAATGTTACGGTTGTACAATGTCTTCTTTCGGGATGGTTCTAATACCATGTTATAATTTTTATGGTTATATAATATATTTAAACATTTATCATCATTTCATCATAACCATAGCAATAGGATCACTAAAAGTAAGACAAGCACAACAAGACAAAAGAACACAAAGAGTTTCCTCCAGGAAACCATAAGGGAGAAAACCCAACAACTTATTTAGTATAGATTTTGTCACCAAGTGCAATGAAAACCAAGATAAGATAAACCCCAAAGACAAAATAAACTACTTCTTCTCTCCAGGGAACCTATTCTCTCTCTTGCACACTTGCTTGAGTTGAGTGTGTGTCCAAATGAGAGGAGCACCCTCTCCATTTATACTCATTAAGTGAGTGACCTTTTTACCTAACTGGGCCGACCTGTTGCTCTAAACAGGGTTGAACTCCTATGGAGACTCTAAGTAACATTTATATAATATTTCTTGTGGATACTATTGACTCGACTTACAAAGGAAGGGTTACATTGATTCAATCAAGTACATTTACATGACCAAGTACATCAATAACATATCTTGAGGAAGGTACACCAATAATACAATAAAAGAACAATAATAGTATCTTCTGGAGTTACATTCTTCAACACTCATGATGTTTCCATTTACTTTCAACTATGTAGCCCTATTGGTTGTGGTACTTAGTCTAGTTGGAAGTGTAGGGGTCTTCTCGTTTGTTGACAATTTGACCCTTTTCCTTTATAGAATCAATTCTCTCTAAGTTTCCTTGTTTAAAATGGGTCTGTTTAAACTTAGTGGCGTATTTCTTAAATGAAATTAACAACCTTAAACATGATATGCACAAGAAATTGATGGGATGAGATTTTTTCTCTCCTAGTATCATTTATCTTGCACACATATTCTTGACATAAATTTGAAGTGGAGAAGTTAGACGTAATGTGATGACACGGTTGCTATCTTGATTGCCCTCTACTCTTCTACTTTACCATGACTACATAAAGGTGGGTGGGAAATATATATAGATTCCCAATCAAATGATAAACAATATACTTTCATGGAATTACCTCATAATCATCCTTAACTCTTTCCTTGCAATTGTTGACCTTAAGAAAAATATGGTCCCAAAGAGGTTATTGAAGGCTCATGTTTATATAAATTCAAGCAAACCCTTTTGTTTACTTGTTATATTAACATAATTTTTTTAAAAATATAACACAATTTTTTTAAGGAAGGGTTCAAAATATAATTTATCAAGCTTTGAAATGCGGAAAGTGCATTGGTAAGGATAAATAATAATACTAAAAATTCATAATGAGATTCATGTGTTCTAAAGGCTATTTTCAAATTGTCTTCTTGCCTCATTTTGACTTGATGCTATCCAGATTGGAGATTCAACTTGGTAAATAAAATTGCTCCCTGTTACACCTAATAATTCATAGTAACAGGAATATGAAGCTTATTTTTAATGTTTTTTTTTCTCTCTATGTTCTGGACACAAAATACATGAACCTTACTTGTTGTGAATCATTGTCCCTGGTGCAAAGAAATCCCTTTGGTTAAGTTGAAAGATGCCCACATTCAACATTTTTTGAACCATATTTTCAATCTCACTAGTTTGTGTATATGGTACCTATAAGGTTTAATGTTAGGCGGTGCACTTCTTGATTGCAAGTGAATAAGATGGTCATGATTTCGAGCAGGTGGAAGGCCTTGATGCATATCTCCAGATACCTTGGAATGATTGTCAATAACTATTTGGATATCCAAGAGAATAGAGGGCATAAAAGTTTGGATATCTAGTGAGTACAATTATTGTGCAATTTTGTCTTGTTGTTAGAGCTTACCACTTTAGAGGGTTTCCCTAAGATGCATTTGATTTCAATTTTGATTTCCTTTTGAAGAGAATCTTATGACAAGTTCATGAAAATTTAGAGTCACTGTCCAATGATTGTAACCATTGGACCCCTAATACAACATCAACACCACCCATTTGGAATGTTGTGATTGAAGAGTTGTAATCTTAATACTATGACACCTCCTTGAATAATTTATGGTACCTCCATCTATAATCATTACTTGGAACTTTGGTGTTGTATATATAATGCAATTGAGAAGTTTGGAAAATTGCAATTAATGAAGTTATGGGTACTAACAAAATCAATCAACACTATTACCTTTTTCTTTTTGATATATCCTTCTATTTTGAGAGTTTGAGGAGTTGACCAATGCATGATAGGATATGGTTGGAGTAGTTTCTTTTAGTTCTACAACTTGAGGTTGTTCCAATTCTTAATCTCTTTTCTCTTCACAATCTATGCAGAATAATTTCTTCTCGTTGCATTATTCTCTTTACTATACTTTTTGTCACAATTGAAGCATAGTCTCGTTGCTATTCTTTCCACCACTTATTGAGTTGGTAACCTTGTAGGTTGAGTTAAGTTAGAAGGGGGGGGGGGGGATTTCCCTCTTTATAGGTATCAATGGAAGTCCTTCTAGTAGCCATATTTTTACTTTCAACATTTTCTTCCAANCAATGATTTAAGTTTGAAGAGACACCTCTTGTTATATTTTTTCCTTTAAAGTGCTCGTCAATAGATCCAACAAATTATCTTTCGATTTTTTTTTACTAGATAAGATTCAACTTTTGAATATTCTTGATGTGTTCTATAACTAGATCTCTTTGTGTGGGATTTATCAATTGGTGAAATAAGTTGTTATCTTTAATATTTCCATAATGTACTATGAGTTCATTTGTAAATACACATCAAGAGACATTAGATTCCTTTTTATGATCACAAAGCATTTCTACCACACAAATTGATTAGGTTCTAAATACAATGATGCAATAGTTACCTTTTTTAAAGTTGTCACTTTGTGCATATCAAAGAATTCTTCCATTTGAGATATCCATGTAATGGGATCATTACCATCAATTTTCTTTCATAAAGATCTTGGGAATGTAGTCGTTCCTTGGTTCCAAGTTGAACCCACTATTACGTGGATCTTGGAGTAATGAGTGATCTAGTGTCTAAGACTCAAGGCTCTTGTTCTCTTAGAATGATAGAATTTTCTCCCAAGATAAGTGGGACTTTACCATGTTATTCTTTTTATCCTCTTCTCCAGGAATTGAATTTCGGGTAAGTACATTGCTTACATCATTCAAAAGTAGGTTCTTTTTTAGATCAATTTGGATACCCCCTTTGACTCACCATATTCATTATTCCCACCATTTTTTAGTATTGTAGTTTCAAGGTTTGGTACTCTTTTGCTAAGCTTGGACAACCCAAATTTGACCTCTTCATGTTTTTTTTGTTGTAATGGATGAGCCTTCAAGAGGGATAGTGGGTTCATAATGTTTTCCCCTACCTCTAATATGTACTTTAGTTCTTCTCTAATTTTTTTAATCTATCACACCTTTTGAATCACCCTAAACAAATCTTCCAACCAAAAGTTATGAAATTTCAAATTTAATAATCTTTAAAAGCTATGGTTTGTAGATTGTCTTTTTGGCCAAATTTTGTCCTAAATATCTCTAAACTTTCAACCCCTTCCATTATGAAATTTTGGCTTTTAGTAGTCAAATATGTCTTCTTTGCAATGTCATAGGTTTGACCAAATTCTGATGTGCCAAGAAAAAGTTATGGTAACTTTCTAAACACTTTTTGTTTTTATCCCATTCAGTGAACTAATTTAAATTTCCTATGTTTTTTTCTACTTCTTAAATTTTCAGTATAAACACTCGTGTATGTCTTCTTTATAATACAATTGGTGGCATTTGATTTGGACATTGTAAGGTTTATATATAGTAGTTTTACCCAAAAACACTTGTTTGAAACTAGTTTTTAGAATAGTAAAAAATCCCAATTTTCACATATTGTAAATTTGAACTTTTAGCAATCTAAGACCTAAATTTGTTACTATAGTTAATTTGTTGTGTCCTAGTGTTCTAGTATTAGTAGGAAAAGAATTCATGGCTTGCTTCCAAGGTCACATGGTAAACCTCTTAGGTGACACAAGTGCAACAAGTCTCTTGAAATCGTGAGCATCATACATTTATTTATTTTTTATCTTGACTGTAGTAATGCCTCCCCCTTTTTTTTCTCTAGTGCCTCCCTATGAGAACATGCATGTTTTATTTATAAGTTTTCTCATGATTCTTCAGGTTGGCTATTTTCTTATTTTTGGAATTTTTTTTCCTTTAAGGCATTTGATTGTTATTTATGGTTTTTTTTTTTATTAATTTCCAAAATGTGTTTTGGGTTGTTAATTATTTTTGTACTTTGTTTTATAAGTTTTGTTTACACAAATGGAGATCGGTCTTTAAGAGACCTTCTATTTACAACATTTTAATTTTACCAATTGTTTTACCTCCCATAGGCTTAATTCTTAAATTAATATCACTTTTATAAATTACTTTGATCTATCTTTACATGCATGTGGTCATCTAAGTGCATATAATCGTCTAAATGTAAAGTGTTTTAACCTCCCATAAGCTTAATTCTTTAGTTAATATCACTTTTATAAATTAATTTGATCATCTTTACATGCATGTTGTCATCTAACAGCATATGATCGTCGAAATGTGAAGTGTTTTATAGTTGAGATGTCGGACATCATTACTTCAAAAGAAATTAGTGAAGGGTTTATATTTCAACGTGACTTTTTGTGTTACGAAAATAAAAATCCAAAGCATAACCAAAAAATAATGTAAAGCTACAACCAAATTCCAGTAACCCAGCAAAGCTGGTTGGTTGGGCTAGCTTTAATGTTAAATGAGAGAACGATGGGCGTACACTGTCACCCTGGTAGTATGAACTAGCCTGGTACTAAGAATTTTATTAAGAAAGAGTAAAATGAAGCTAATTTTATTAATCAAGAGTCAATTAAAATATATTTTTATCTCTGTAGTACGTCCCTGTCAATGCAGTCCTTCCAAAACAGTTCATCGTGTTTCGCTGACCATCAAATCCAAATTCATCAAATTCACATTGCTCCAGAGAGAAGCTGGAAAACAAAAAAATCGGAAGCTTTCTGACTAGTCTGGCATGCAGTTCCTTCTGCTCTATAGCTGCCATCATCGAGAATGGTAACATGTCTAAGATGAGATTAAATGATGACGGAAAATATTCATCGAAAGGGAACATATTACAGACCATAAATCTGGGCAGGTAAGATCGAACACCATAGAAACGCCTGAATCACTCACACACGGTCATCAAGAACTTTACAAATATGCTCAAGAAATTCTTCTGGGAAATCTTCATCATAAGCAATTTTTTACCTTAAATTCTGCATCTTCATGCCATGCCGAGTGTTGCCTAAAGATTCCCAAGTACAGAAAACTTGACTCGAACATCATTTCAATTAGAAGTGGGGTTGCTGCAATGGCATTAAATGCTCTGAAGCTCAATAGATAACTCTTACGATCTTACCCCTACCCTGGACCTCAAACACGTGTCCATGGTAATGCTGATGCTAATAAATGACAAAATTTTAGTCACTTCAATCTCATATATAACACACTAAACATTGCTAGAAGGAAAATACACCTTACACCACGTGAGAATGTCACCTTGAATGTTTTCTTTTCAGAGCACTTCAGTTCTAGTAGACCACCTGAGAATGCCACCTTCAATGTTTTCTTTGCAGGGTACTTCACTTCTGGTAGACATGCCAACCATGAGTCGAGCTTGGTTGCATGTTCTATTCGCATCCCCAAGATGGTAAAAGTATTCCTTTTCCCGCGGGCGTTTGTTATGAGCAGAAACAACACTAGTAGCCTTGGAATACCCTTCACAATTGTTAGGGGCGGTCTCTGCATCTGTCCCGTGTAAATTTGCTCTAGACTCCAACGAGAGTCCTCCTCTACTCTTTCTAAGCAGAAAAACCAGAGCAAGCAGCCAATATTGTAATAGACACAGAGCAAACTCTCTGTGGCGATAGTGCAAACTCTTCTCACACGCTCTCTTGTGTATAATTGAGAAGTCATGAGATTCCAACGACGAGAGAACATATGCACATAGAAAAACACAGAACATGGTAAAAAAATTCTGATTTTGGTATGCACAATAAAAAAATAGCAGCATACAAGGAAAGATTACACAGTTTTTACGAAGGATACTGCACCAAAATACGATGCGTATAGAGCCTTCGAATACAAGCAATAGAAGAGGTGGCTTCATCTGGTGAGCATTTAATTCATCGACTACAATCCTAACTACCAGCTAACACCTGAGGACGGAGCTGTCACCAACGGGAGAGCTGACGTACAGTTCAAAAATGCTGGAATTTAGCTTCATCAACTAACATTCTCTCACTTGAAACCAAACTTTTGTTGTTCACTAAAAAACTGCACATCAAATTAACCCAGGTCTACCAAGTTTCTACATGGCTCTTGCTTATTTCATGGTATAAATTTAATGATATGCTGTTCACTAAAAAAACTGCACATCAAATTAACCCAAGTCTACCAACTTTCTACATGGCTCTTGCTTATTTCAGCGGGATTCTCCGTTGTATGAATGTTTTCTAGATGTAAATGTCCTTGTTTCAACACTTTCCGAATCTAATGGTATTTTACATTAATGTGTTTGGTCTTGAGGGAAATGCAGGTTTTTTTTCAAGTCAATGACCCTCTAACTGTTATAATGCAACCTATATTTCTTTTGTTTTATTCCCAACTTTTTTAAGAATGGGTGCATCCAAACATTTCTTTGCAAGCCTCTGTTGCAACTATGTATTCTGCCCTAGTTGTAGTTGTGGAGAGTCATTACTCTCATTAACCTTTGTGTTGTCTCATTTTCCTTGTCTTTGTGTTGTTTCATTTGTATGTTGAAGTCTTCCTTATTCTACATAATAAAATGAATTTCATATATGTGTAATTATGTGGTATGTGTATTTAGAGGATGTAATACATTAATGTAATGATTATATCCAAATACAACAACAAAATGTAAATTCAATATTATTTTCATAAATATTTAATTTGATGATGATTAAGTGAAATTTTAAAAAGATGAAAAAGTTGCATTTACATATCAACAACGTGGAAAATTGAAATATATCTATGCATTGTATTCATTTGATTTCAATGGTGCTCGTGCATTGTATTTATTTAATTTCAATGGTGCTCTTGAGTTTAAATGGTTGTTGGTAAGCATCAATGCCTTCTACCTTTACAAACATTTTTGCTTGCTAATCAGTATAATAAAAAAAGGTGTTGACTACCATCATTAAAGTTAGTTTTGTTTTATTTATTTATTTATTTTGTACAATCATGTAATAATGAAAATCTATGTTAGTAGTGTTTTGATTATAATGACCAATTTATTCCATTGAACATAAGTTAAGATTTGTTAATAATGGAGGAAACCAAATTCGAGAGGTCATTATCTATATATATCATTTAAATATATTAATTATATTGAAAAGATATAATATATTAATGTAATGATTATATTCAAATACAATAACTAAAATATAAATTAATATTATTATCAAACATATTTGCTTTTATGAAAATTTATTAAAAATTTATTAAAAATATAAAAAAATTCTATTTACAAATAAATAACATAGAAAAATTTATCACTTAAACATATCAATGCACTAATGAATTTAAGCACACATGCTTTATACATGTACAAACATATAATCAATACTATTATATATATGAATAGTATTTTTACACAATAATCATTATAAATATAAGTAATAAATATATAATATACATAAATGTTTTAAAACAATAATATGAGTTTGTACTTCAATCTTATAACATTTAAAATCTTTGTATACATACAATATTATTCATTGATTATTGTTCAACCAAATAAGATATAAGTTCATTCATTGATTATGATTCAATTAAAAAATCCCAATTGAAACATGAGACATGAAGGATGAGCTCTTTTACTAAAAATTCGAAGGCAACAGAGCTATAAGGCTTGCTTACACAAAGGAATGGTCAAACCAATTCAGTTAATCAATAAATAAAGGTGTAGATAGTCACAACAACCCAAACCATAACCCAAACCATAGATCCATGAAAGGTGGATCTGAAACCTCTCCATGCTAATTATAGGAAGTACACATCAACCCAATACCTAGATACTTGCCTAGCATTTCTACATTATTTCAACATACCCCCTTAATGTAGAAATAGATTTTCTACAACACCTAATTTCTGTCTAAGGATCTCAAAGTGAATCTTGCCAACAAATTTGGTAAATATGTCAGCGACATTATCACTTGTATTACAATAAATAAGTTTAATTTTGTTAGACTCAATCCTTTCTCTAATAAAATGATGTTGCAATTCAATGTGTTTTGTCCTTGCATGATAAACTAGATTGTGTGCTAGTTTGACTGCACTTTGATTGTCACAATATACTTTTGTGGGTTTTGTTTGCTTTTCTCCAATATCTTTGAGAATCCTCCTCAACCAGACAGCTTCACATGTTTCACTAGACATGGCTTTGTATTCTGCTTCTGTGGATGATAGAGAAACAATTGGTTGTTTCTTGCTACTCCATGATACAACTCCGGATCCAATGTTGAATGCATATCCTGTAGTAGATCTTCTGTCATCTAAATTTCCTGCCCAATCAGAATCAGAAAAACCTGCCAATTGAACATCAAACTCATCAGTGTATAAAAGACCAAAGTTCACTGTCCCTTTCAGATATCTAAAGACTTTCTTTGCAGCTTTTCAATGGCTGTCATTTGGTTTAGCCATAAACTAGCTCAAAATGATGATTGCATATGATATATCTGGCCTTGTGGTAGTGAGATAATTCATGCTTCCCACCAATTTTCGATACAAAGTACCATCTACATCCTTTGATCCATCTTGATAGCATAACTTCACATTCTGTTCTAAAGGAATTGTTGATTCTTTGCAATCACTCATGTTAAATCTATTCAATATCTCCCTCACATGCTTACTTTGAGTGATCATAGTTTTGCCAGATCCTCTCCAAACTTCAAGTCCCAAACAATAGTGCAATTCTCCAAGGTCTTTCATTTCAAACTCATGTGACAGTTGATTTTTTATTTCTGTAATCAATTTAGATGCATTTCCTGTAATGATAAGATCATCTGCATATAAATATATCAAACAAATATTTCCTTTCTTATCTTTCTTCATATAAAGGTTAGGGTCACTTTTGCTTTTAACTAAACCTTTCTGATTAAAGAAGGTATCAATCTTTATGTACCATGACCTAGGAGCTTGTTTTAATCCATAGATAGCTTTCTTTAGTTTACATACAAGATGTTCCTGTCCTTTCTGTAAAAAGCCTTCAGGCTGGGCTAAGTAGACTTCTTCTTTTAAGTCACCATTTAAGAAAGCAGATTTTACATCTAGTTGATGGATTTTCTATTTATGTGATGTGGCTAATGCAACCAGAATTCTAATTGTGTTTAGTTTTGCTACTGGTGCAAAAGTATCTTCAAAGTCAATTCCCTCCTTTTGTGCATAGCCTTTTGCTACTAGTCTTGCTTTAAATATTTCTATGCTACCATCTGATTTAAGCTTATATTTAAACAACCATTTACAACCTATGGGTGTCTTATCCTCTGCTAACTCAGTTAATTCCCAAGTCTGATTTTTCATAATTGAGTTATATTCTCCGTTCATTGATTCAACCCATTCTGCTTTATCTTTGGCTTGTTTGTAATTCATTGGTTCACTCATATTCATTAAATTAGACATTAGAGCATAGTCATTGTACCTTGGAGAAGGACGACTCTGTCTTATTGACCTTCTTAGCATTAAATTACCTGCATGGGTTCCATCCATAATCCTTCTACTTTCTGCTGTGTCTTCCTCTGAACTTGTAGAAGTACTCATTCTGCTTTTGCTACTTTCATTGTTGTTTCTGCTACTTTCACTGCTGCTTCTAATTCTTTCGCTGTTGCTTCTGCTATTTTGTTCCTCTAGCTTCTCTTGTGGCTCTTCCACTTCCTACTCCTGAACTATTGAGTTTAACTTGACATATTCATCATTGTTAGTCAGACTATGCCATTGTTCTGTTTTATTACTTGTATCTGTATGTTCATGGAACACCACATCTCTACTAGCAATTAATTTATGAGTGCTAGGGTGAAACAGCTTATAGGCTTTGTGATCATTGTAATACCCAACAAAGACACATTCAAGTGATTTAGCATCTAGTTTACTCCTATCATCTTTTGGTATGTGGGAAAATGCTTTACAACCAAAGATTCGTAGATGCTTAACTTGTGGTTTATATCTATTGAAAACCTCAAATGGTGTTTGAAATTCTAATTTCTTTGTCTGACTGATATTTTTCAAATATACAGCAGTATTCACAGCTTCTGCCCAAAAACCATTCAAAATGTGCTTACCTTGAAGCATGTTGCGTGCACATTCAACTAGTGTTTTGTTCTTTCGCTTTGTTATCCCATTTTGCTGAGGAGTGTGCGATACTATAAACTGTTGTTGGATGCCATTTTCCTTACAGTATTTCTTAAAAGTTCCAGACACATATTCACCACCATTGTCGGATCTAAGAATTTTGATGCATTTTTCTGTCTGCTTTTCAATCATAGTTCTGAACTCCTTGAAGTATTCAAATACATCTCCTTTCCTCCTTATGAAGTACACCCATGTGTATCTAGATCTATCATCAATAAATGTCAGAAAATATGATGCACCTCCTAAATATCTAGTTTGCATAGGTCCACATAGGTCTATTTGAATTAGTTCAAGCATACCAGTTTGTCTCTTTTATTGATGTACTGGGAATTTATCTTGATGCTATTTGCCAAGTGCACATGCACTACATTCTAAATGTTCATTCTTTATTACAGGCAGACCTTCAACCATATATTTCTTTTGAAATAATACAAGATCATGGTGGTTAATGTGGCCATACCTTCGATGCCAGAGTTCCTCTGTGGTTACTATGGTGGATGCAAGTGCCTGATGACTGTCTTTGCTCACATCTACCTTGTACAGTCCTCCACATCTTGAACATGTAGCAAAAATCTTGTAGTGGTTTCGAATGTCTTTGATATGACACCGGTACTTGCCAAACTCTACTTTCAGGTCATTCTTGGTTATGGTTGAAACATATATTAATTTTTTCTTAATTCTAGGCACATACATGACATTATGAATCTGTTTCAATTCCCCATTAGATAATTTCACATTTATTATTCCATAACCGTGCACTTTGTGTGACCTATTATCTCCTAAACCAGCGTAGATCCAAATCCTAGGCTCTATCAAGATCCGAGAGGGATCAAATTCTATGAAGCACACTGCAGCCATTTCTTCTCTGGCCCACCATGATGATTTTCTTTATTCCGGATCATGGGACAAGACTGTGAAGGTCTGGAGAATATCAGATCTGAAATGTATTGAAACAATCTATGCACAATCTAGTCTCATTATTGTTTTTGAAAATCATTCCATTATAACAATTTCTTGAGTATTATGGTTAATTCAATAAAATTGTTGTTTCTTAAAAATAAAAAAATGAATTAAAACACGTTGGTGTTGAATTTGAAGCCAAAAGTCTCGATTTCCTTCTAAGCCACGACAAAAACAATTAATAAAACGTTTAGGTCATGAACAACACGATCTTGTTCATATTTTTTAATACTCTTTTTCGATTGGTTGAACAATGATTCCTGGCAACGCTGAGCTTCTGGAAAAAAATTAGATAAAAAAGGAAAATGTTAACTGATTACGTATCCACTTCGTTTGATAGATAAGTAAAAAGTTCATTACAGTGGGGAACAATCTGATTAATAATCTAGTGGAATGAAAGGAACCTGTGCAATTGAAATTGAAATTGAGTACTGTAGCCTATGCTTGCATGAGATTCAGACTTTGTAGCTGTAGGTCTCTCTGACAACTTACCCTAATGCAACGTTTCCCACAAAATCCAATCACGACACATTATGTTGAAATGTTAGCAAAAACCTGTAAATTGGAATGTGTGGAGGATTCGTCGCCAGTATTTTTATATCTGCAAGTTTCTCCTTTAATTTATGGACCGCTATTCTTGGTCTTGTTGCCTCCGCCATTATGGTCTTGATGAGAGCCCATGGAGGCCCTGTGAAATGCATCGTTTCCACCCTTGACGATTAAAAAGATGGTATGCTTTTTACTGGAGGCCTTATGGAGCAGTCAAGCTGTGGCGCGTTAGTGTAAAGCAGAGACGAAGGCCTTTAACAGCAGTAGACAACGGATATAATAATTGATTTTTGTATTTTTCATTTCTATAGTGACGGCGAATTTGGGCATAGTATGAATGTTGCTGTGTCAAAGAACACGGGTCTTACTTTTCCGACGGGCTCTATCCAGGTTGATAACGCCAAGCTCTAAATTATTTGCTTCGTTACTTTTCCTGCGGGCTCTATCCAGGTTGATAAAGCCAAGCTCTAAATCATTTTTCTGGCGGACATTTGTTTTGTTTTATAATTAAAAAAACTATTATTTTATTAATAAAAGTAACGTTACATAACGTTACGTAATGTTACAAGATCTCCCCCATACTGGGCTGTAGAGAGCCTCTCGGCTCAATAAATATGAGTGCCATCAAGTTTCTCATTGTATCCATCCAACCATTCTTTCCTACAAGACATATGTGCAGATGCACCTGAATCTATGAACCATGCATTCTCATCATCTGTCTCGACAGATAGAGCATCTTCAGAAATAAACAATCTCAGATTTTTAAAGTCATTAATTTCAAAGGTGTCTGTCTCCATTCCATGGTCTGCTCCATGGTTTGCATCTGTGTGTATATCGACCTCTTACCATCAGTGCCAAGTCTGAACCTCTAGCATCTAGATCATAGTTCTTCATTCTTTCTTCTTCTTGTATTAGAATCCTTGTAAGTTCTTCAAAGTTTAGGGGTTTCTCTCTCATTGCAAGTGCTGAAATAAACACTTTGTACTCTGACATTAAGCTTTTTAGAGTGACTGTTACTAAATTAGAACTTTCAACAACTTCACCTATGTCACCCAATTTATCACTGAGTTCTTTAATGCTAGAAATAAATTTGCTTACGCCTTCATTAGCCTCCATCTTGATTGAGGACAATTTGGTTTTGAGAAACAAAACCTGATGTGCATAAGTTGTTTCATAGAGACCTTTGAGCATGTCCCATGTTGCTTTAGATGTCGTGCAATTTCTGATATGCGGAATTATGTTGTCTCTAATAGACATTCTCAACGTGACGTTTTGTTTTCAGCTCCCGCTTATTCCAGTCTAGAAACAATGCGGCAGTTGCAGGCCTCGACTCATCACCGGTCACCATTAGCGGATTCACTCACATTAATCATCTTAAATTTCCAATTTACATAATTTTCACAGTTTAATTTGGTTGCTTCATTGATATAAGTATTAACAAGTGGTGGATTTGCCATTTTACCTTCTTTCGGCAGATTTGAAGAGTTGATCTTTATACAACTGGAGAAGAAAATTGAGAACAACACCTGTTCTTCTTGTCAAAGGCGTTTCTGGAGGTGGTACCCGAAATCAGTGTAAGTGCTGGCTTGAGCACTCCTCTTCCTCTTCACTACTTCAGCGGTGCCACCGCTCCTCCTATGCAATTTTCGTGGAGTCACCGCTCTTATCCTTCAGCTGATAGGCTGTGCAGACATTTCTCACCGGAGAAAAATAAATAAATAAATAAATAAGCCTTTCGTCTCACACTGCTATCCACGCAGGTCTTTACGCTGCAAACCTTCACGCAGCGCCGACTGATCGATGATGGATGCTCTTCTTCATATGCTTGTTATGACCAACAACAAAGCGTGATAGTGCCACTGCAATCTCATCCCGGGAAAGTGGACTCGCATCAGAAAATACATTCAGGAGATGTTTTGCAATTTCTTGCTGGATGGTGGCACTGGAGGAAATCGCTGCTCTCTCACGGTGATCTCCCATAGTGGTCCTTGCAGCTCCACGCGGGTCTTCACGGGCAGAGATCGCTGCTTTCTCACGGTGATCAAATTTTTTTTTGGCTCTTCTCCACGGTGATCTTCACGCTGCTCACGCCGATCTCTCTCGGTTATGGATGTTGATCTCTCACTGCAGAGGAGATCGCAGTTTGAATAATGGACGCTCACCAGGCAGATCGACCTTCAAATCGTTGATTCTCAATCAATATTCAAAGGAATGGTCAAACCAATTCAACTAAGAGAACTGATTACAATATGAAGGTGCAGAGAGTCACAACAACCTATCTGAAACATCTCCATGCTAATTATAAAAGTACACATCAACCCAATACCTAAATATCTGCGTAGGATTTCTACATTATTCCAACACTTTTACCTTCCATTACCTTCCTGTTTTGGAAGGCAATAAGTATCAGCTCTTTTCAAGTAACAATTTGAGAGCAACTTCTTGAAGATCTGAAAAAATAAAAGTTGAAGTACACATTGTTTGAGTGTGAAAAATAAACCTTTGTTCATTGAATATCACAATTACCTCATGAGTTATGCAGATTCCCATAGCATCACAAGGACCAAATGCCACCTAAAACACAGAGAAAAGACATCCATAAATTACGATGTTTCGGGAAGATACAAAGAATGGCATATTGAAAAGTTCAGGCCCCAGTTTTTAAAGTGAAAGCATTTCATATATATCAGCGTACTACTTTGGTATTAAATTACTCGCATCTGGCAATAACTAGTATTTATGTTTGTTAGCTACACCGACTTTCATTCCCATCATCATTGAAATAGCATGGTAATATTGTGCTAAAGTTTGAACAGTAACTCTCATGGCTCTAATCCCCATCAGTGCCTGGCTTTCTCAATGGAAAATAATACTTGTTTTCCTCAACTTTCGTTGCAAGTGGAAGAAGCATCAAACGAATTCACTGTTTTGCCATCATAAATGTCTTGTCTCCAAGAGGTAGGCGGTAGATGAATATTTAACATGAGTCTTAAAGTATGGGCCGGACTCATTATTAAATTGTTCAAATCGATTGACCGCCCATGCTTTGAATTGCTTCAAAAGAAAGCAATTCTACTCATTGTATCTGTCAGTCAGAGGTAGGGTGAGTGAGATTGAAATATGTTGCAAGTGTATCGACTCCCCATTGAAATGGAAATAGAATCCCACTTAAACCAGCTCTAACATATTTGGAGTGAGAGAAACTCCACCCATCATACCAGTGAAAAGATAAACCATAGTAATTGGATTGGATTTCAAAAAATGAGTAACTGGTTTTCATTTTATAATTAAAAACAAAAAAATCATAGTAAGTATATTAGAGATATATAATGAATCCATGAAAAGCTTATGTCAAAATCAACTTATAGATTTTCTTACAAAAATTAATCAATCAGAGAAAGTGGATTTAATTATGTAAAGAAAAAATAAATAAAAATTCTAAAAATATAGTTTATGAAAAAAAAGTAAGTGGACATCTTCATGTAAAGAAAGAAAATAAATTATAATTAGTATATTTTATATAATAAAAAAATACTTGAAAAGCTAAGGTCAAAAACAATAATTTGCTAACTTGGAATTATAAATATGATTAGTTTATATAATAATAAAGAGATTAAATATATAAAACAATCTTAAAATTAGATAATTTATATTTTAAATAAATTTAATGTACAAAATAATGATGGATAAGCCATTTTGAAATTATAAAGATAGGCAATTTATAAATATAAATTATTATTGGGAGAATATTTTCATAAAAACAATTTTAAAATATATAATATAAATATATAACTTTTTTTATTTATATATAAATATAAAAAAATACTTATATGTTATTAGAAAAAGTTATCTTCCTACAAAGCTGTAAGATTGTAATCAAAATATAAATATAGATGAATTATATTACAATTTAGATAAAAATTATGATTATAAAAAGAATCACTGCTAAAATGGGGAAACCAATTTATTCAAATAAATAAAGAAACAAGGATTATTAATCACTTAATATAAAATGTCTTTAATCTACTAAGTGACTCTTTTGTAGTTTTTCCAAGGAACCTTGATTTTCTAACATGATTGGATGAAAGAGACCACTTAAAAATGTTTGAAATGCCCTTTAAAATAAGAGTATTATTTTTAACTTGTAGATTGTTCTTCATTCACTTGATTACTAAACCAAGTCTCTCTACAAAGATGGACACTGTCTCTATCTAAAGTATATCTGAGTAAATAAAATAAAGCCTTAAATTGCCTAAAATAATTAGTCTTTCAATCCAAGTTTCCTTACTTAAATATAGTGAATTTGAATTTTCAAAACAAAAACTATACTACAAGTTGAGTTTAAACATTTCAGTAATTAAAATAAAGCCTTAAATTTTCTAAAATAATTAATTAAGAGAACAAAACTTATACTACAAGTTAAATTTGAACCTTAATAAAATCCATAAAAAAACCAAGCAAATAATTTATTCCTTACATCTTTTCTACATTTATCTGGAACACCTCCTCTGCAATTTTTTTAGAGCTTTACCTTTGAAATTGTCTTAAAACCATAAACACATTTACAGAACAGACAACATTCAAAATAATGGAATAAATATTTTTAAGTAAATAAAGTTTGCAATAAAAAATTATATTAAACAGTTTATATAAAAAACAATTTAAACAATATAAAATTATAATTACTTATAATTTAAAACTGATGAAAATATAAATATAAATAATTTACATTACTCTACCAATTTGTCCATTATAAATTTATCTATTAGTTTAATATGGATAGTTTATATTTCAGGAAGAGAATTATATTTTTAATAATAAAAATTTAATAATATATAATACAAATGTATTTGACCTTTTATTTTGACTTATATATTTTAAATAGATGAATTATTCAAAATTGACAAATTAGAGAATGAAAAAAACAAATTGATCTATTTACAAATAATTCAAATAATTCAAATTATTTAATTGTTGATCATTTTCGATATCGAACAGTATTTTCTGACCTGTTAACACGGGGATGATGAGTAAAGTCTGCCATGATCAGACTTTTGTTTTTCTTTTCCCTTGGATGATGCAGTATGCTCCGATCTTTTCTGTTATATTGTAATGCTCTGACTGTTATCTCTGCTGATTGCTGAATGCTCAGTCATTGATGCTATGTAAAAGATGTCTTTTGATTCTAATCGAATAACAAAGACTGGTATTTTGTCTTCTGAAAAAAAAAATAATTCAAAACAAAAATTTCAGAATAAAAAAAAACAAAATTGATAGATTGGTTTAATATGGATTTATAAATATGAGTAATTTATATTGGGGAAAGAGATTCCATTTTGTATAATTATAAAAATAATTTAAAATATATAATACAAATGTACTTGACTTTTTACTTTTTATTCTAGCATAGATATTCAAAACAGAGAGACAAATTAGAGAATAGAAAAAAACGAAAGGAAAAATACACATATGTTATAGCCATCTTCACAGAAATATGAAACACTGTAATGTGTAATGGGTTATATATGGTAGTAGAAAATGGCTTTTGCACAGTAAACTCTAACTGTAATGGTTCCGAAGGAAGAAAAATCTATGATTAAAAAATATAATTGAACTGTTGCCAACATGACAGAAAGACATGACTGATATGAATTTGATACGCATATCCTTATCCTGGGTGTGATGCAATTGTAGATTGGAGAGTCAGCAGATGTCCTTGGTAAGGGAAGACTTTATAATGCCTTTTCTATATTAGTTTGAACCAGTAAAACTGAAGGTTTAAAGGTATTTTCTTGTTTATTATGCAGTCAACTCCAATGGCTGGCTGGCTGGTTGGTCTGCACGGGGGCCATTATGAATTTTAGGTAAAGATAGAGACAGGGAGAATCAAATTTCAGATAAAAGGTGGCAAGGGGAAAATCAAGGCATAGGTGTATGAGAGTGAGTGTGCGGGAATCTCTTGGGACAAATTGGGTCAGAATGTTGCTTTTTTTATGTTTTGGTCCTTGAATGTGAATTTTATATTCATATGCATGAGACAATGGATCTGGTGATAAGCATGGTAGCGTAGGCTTTTGAATGAATATAGGCATGTAGACAATTTGTCCGCCTTTGGACGTGTGCACACGAGACTTCCTGCACCGAATTTTGCAGCAGAGGTGGGGAGATTCATTATACAACTAGGATTTTATTTCTTTTTTTTTTAAATATAGATGCCGACAATGTCTGGTTCATGCTACTGCATCATTTTCCCACACTTAGGTAATTCCAAGTGCCTAGAAACTGACCTACAACTGGCAGAATCCGCATGAACAGACCACCAGAAAAGAAAAACCGCTAAAAGTTTGTTGAAAGCATGAGCCAAGGAATTACAGGAGTGTGAAAAATGGATGTGAATGAGGAGATAGCCGTGGGGATTGCAAGGAAGCTTGCTCTGTGGCACACCAAGACTTTCAGGCCCCTTCTGTCACATGAAGAATTGGAGCCCATTATGGCAAGTCTGGGCTTTGTGGGGTTGCCTCCCAAGGACAACTGGAGACAATACAGGTTCGAGGGCAAGGCAAACAGTGTAAACATGGGCGGTGAGATCCTGGTTAGGCTTCCTTATCCAAGGATTGATGGCCTGCATGTCATGACCTACAGGAGCTTCTGTGATGCTGTTGCCCTCCATCTTGGCTCTGGGGACATTGCTGATCATTTCCATGTCCGGTCTGTATGCTTTTTAACAGGGTTTGTTGTATTGAGATTGTCTTCTGATTGTGTTTTCTGATTTGGTTGTTTTTTGCCATTTGGGTATTTGTTTTCTGATGTGGGTGTTTTTGGGTTTTGTTTTCTCATGTCTTGCATGCAGTGGGGTGGCTCTTCATCCTGTGAGGGACCGGCCCTTGGAGCAATTCAGAAGGTTGTATGATGACGAAGGGCAATATGTATACAGAGATGGGACCATTGATCAATCTCTGCCTTGGATAACAGGAGTTGGTTCTATTAATAAAGTTTTGGAGAGGAGCCTGAGAGAGCCTGTGCACGGCTACAGCAGCAGCTTTCAGGTCCCATTGAATGATATTGGTTTGGGCAGTGTTCTGTAGGATTTCAATCCAAATCATACAGGCACCTATCCATGATAATGGACGCAGAACAATTGAGAGGCAACAACAAGAGTTGCAGAAGCTTCAAGCACATTTGTATATCTTCTTGGCCATCATAATTTTCCATTAGTTTCCTTGTTTAGTTTCAAGTTTCAACAATTGTATGATGGAAGACTTTCTTTATTTGAGAGAAACATAAGCTTTTAACGACCCCACATTATGTATTCTTCTTGTTTCATCATTTTACATGGTTTTGTGATATTTTATTGTTTTTCAAAGATATAGTAAAACTGAGCGAATGATTAATTCAGAGCTACAATTTAACAAAGAACAGTGATATGGTAAAGAAAAATCTTGGAATTAGTGAAGTAAAAGTGAATGAAAGTTTAATCTGGTTGTTATTACAATTTAACAACGAACAGTGATATGGTGAAGACAAATCTTGGAATTAGTAAAAAGTTGGAAATTGGAATGCCATTAATGTGTTCATCGTATGCCAGTAGCTCCCTGCATGCCTAGTGGAAGACAAATCTTGGATTTAGTAAATAGTTGGAATGCCATTAATGTTTTAATGGAATGCCAGTAGCTCCCTGCATGCCCTGTGGTTCCATCTTCGTTGCCCATGGTGCATCTTCGTTGTTTATACAGGCCTTTTAATTTTTGTCATTGCCTGCGGTTGGCCTAGATGGGTTTGAAGTGAGAGTGGTTTTTACAAGAAGAGAAATAAATGGTACACGTATGTGAGATATTTTAATGGGATATATAAATTATAGTTTTTATACTAAATAATTATTATAAATTCAATTTTTAAATTTGAAAATTAAAGAGCAGAAAGGAAATTTTATTCCACTTTTAAATTATAAGAACAAATTGTTAAATTGAGCCCGGGTGTGGTTCATTGGCCCTTCAGTTGTTATGAAGTCAAGATCAAATCCCACTTGGGTTTACCTTGAGTACCAGGCTTGGGGTTTGGGATGGGGTGTATGGGTAAGGATAGGTATGTCAAAGTCATTATAGTGCAAAGAGAGTTAGCCTAGCAAAATGTCCGATGGTAACTGTCTTTTTTATTTAAAAAAAAATGCTCGATATCGTTGGATACCCGACTAATTCTCAAGAACGGTCGGATATCTGACTCAAACTGTCAGATATCTGACACGTATTCAACCGTCGGATATCCGACGGAAGTTGCATTTAATGAAGTAAGTGTTTGATAACGTCTATAATTAGGTAGTTGGCGGTCTATATTATCTAATAGCTTCGGCATTGTTGTTGTGCTTTCGACGGTTTTCAAATGTTGTAGGGATTATTTTGTACAGTTCATAATACAAAGTAAACATGTCACAGAACATTCCTCAAGGAGGCCAACGAAATGTGGTATATGCATATGGGGCTTCGAAGTATGCAAAATGTTATTTCCCTTGTAAAAGATGCAAAGACTTGAAACGAAGGAAACTTCTAATAACAATGGTTTTCAGACATTGTAGATTGTATCGACATGCTGAAAGCGAGCATGGATACCATCCATTAGTAAGTTATTCATTATATGTCTTTCTATTGTAGATTGTTTTCGTTAATGTTTATATGTTAAATGTAGAAAACAATAATGTATTATTATTTTGTGTATGTATTTTAGGGGATTAAAGTGTAAGGGTTTATATTGATCACAATTTACTTTATTCTTTTATATATATATATATATATAATTTTATTTTTNAGTTGATAAATTTTTTATAACAAGTAATTAAATATATAAAAAATGATAATGATTTGAGTCATCGTTGATTTTGGAAACCCTCCCATATTGTCAAGGCATGCAAACAGTTTGTCCGTGTCAAATTCCACTACATACAAAAACAATTTGATAGAATTTCAACATTGGCCCCATTCAGAGGTCATCGTTTCCCATGTCTAGTCCCAATACGATGTCTTTTTGTTGTTTCTTCTAAAATTATTTCAAGATGCATGCCGACGCATCTTTTTAATTTATTCTTAATTATCTTGATAAGTTGTACATAAATAAATTTGAACCCAAAATCCGACGGCATATTTGTTTGAATTTGACAAGACTCCGTCTAACATCCGACAATGTGATTTATTTTTAAACGTCAGCAGAATTGTGTTAGATATCCTAGGACTACAACAATCTGTCGTAAATACGACAACAATTAGTTGCATGACCGACAAGTAAATCCAACGATGTGCTATTGAATTTTTGACACCCATTTCGTTGGTTAACCGAGATTTAAATTTCCCTAGTTCGTCGATTAACCGAATGATATCTCATCGAATGTCTGGCACACAAATTGTTGGTCAAATGACATCAATTTCCCTCAATGTCGTCAGAAATGCAACGAAACCCTTGTCGATTAACCGATAATATGATCCAACCATGGTATCGGTTAACTGACAAATAGTTGTAAAAAATCCGACGATTGTCCAACAAAAATATAAATATCTATCATCGTTATTGTCAGTTGTATGGCAACCTTGTCAGATATATTCTTTTTGTCATTAGACATACGACGCTTCTAAGCTATTTAAAAAAAATTCTATGCCCATCTTGTTACAGGAAAATCTATTTCATGGAAAACAGAGGGGTTTTAGAGAGCCTAAAACTAGTTTCCCTATGAGAATGATGATGTATCTAATTGCTTCTTTAGTGGCCTTTTGCTTTTTGTGATTTTATGTTGAATACAAAAGAAAAACATTTCCTTATGAAAATGTAACACAATAAGCAACTTTTCATGTGAAGTAAGATGATCCCAATTATGTAATTCTCACCTAACTATGTTAGAACCACTATAAGATAATGACATAACCAAAGTCAATTGAATTTAATGGAATTTATTTAACTAATTTGTAGTAATTCATTTTAATGATAATTAGTGAAAGGAAAAAATAGATAGATAAAGAAGAAAGGTGTCATAGTTAAGCACTCATACCTCACGAGTATGAGATTACATTAGTCACCACTAGTGGCAAGCCTCACTTATGTACTTGTAAATTTTTTGCCCGACATTGAGAAATCAGAGGTGTAATAACCCTTCTATCGATAAGCACTAGGGGCCCACTACCTAGGTGTGTTTTGCTTTTTGTCTTTTCTAAATTGTTTTGACATGAATAAACATCTATTATAATATCTTTTCAAGTAATCATCACATACAAATCAACAATAAAAATGACCGTCATATTGCAATGATGATAAGAAACCTACCCAAAGTGTGTTTATCTCGGATTGAGAACCATTCTACCGTAAATATTCTCTAGGTTGAACTAGGTTCTTTGATAACACTTCGATCATCACCAACAAAAACATGGCTCTCAATCAAGTTCCCACAAAGTGGTCCAATAAGCACAATATTAATGACTTTACTATGAATTAATCACTTTAATAGGATCAATTTGAGCATTGCTAATACCACAACAACAAGATTGGACTATGCTGGAATACCATGTGAGAAATTTTGACATGCTCCCAGAAATTAAATGGAGGTGCCAAAACTTCAAGGGAAAAGAACTACCAAATGCATTTATCACTTCGATAATCACACCTAAAAGTTAGTTAACTCTAATACTAGTAAAAACTTATCGACCTTAATTTTTGATAGAATATTTTTTCTTTTTCAATTCATTATGGTGTCTAATTTGCACGAGTCTTCTGCAAATGGCCTAATATGTCAATGTTACACTACACCACACTATTTCTATACATGATTTTGATTTTAACTGGAAAATATTTAGATGTTTCCCACTTTATATGTAATAAGAAAAACACTTGGAATTGAGTAAACTCGTGAAAAAATATATAGAAACCAGTTATATAATGCAACATGCCATTAATTTTAGAAAAACTAATTTTATCAATTAAAAATCTTAAATGTATATCAAAGTTGCATAGAGTATTCGATTTCCTTCATTGTATTTCTAATATTCATTGTATTTTTGTTTATCCCATAAACCAACTCAAAGCACTAATGGATCACATAAGCTTACAGCATCTATCCCACTAGATCTTTGGTTTCTTTATAATAAATAACACTTAGTGCCCTTCTTGAACCTCAAATGGATGAGGGAAATAAATATTTATTAATGTAGATGGGCGATCAATTTGACCATGTTGAGGATCAAAGTTGACCTCGTCCTTGATTTTTCTTGTGTATATTTGCGTGGACACCTAACTACATCATGATCAAAGTTGAATGGGTAAGGGATTTTGACCATGTTGAGGATCAAAGTTCACCTAGTCCTTGATGTTAGTTGTGTAAATCTATGTGAACACCTAACTACATCATGATCAAAGTTGAATGGGTAAGGGATGATACTTGACCAAGTCAAATCTCAATGATTCCAACTAAGATACTACCTTGAGGTGCTCCCATAGTAGACTGGTCCATGAAAGAAAAAAAAACATTTTCCAACATTGATATGCACCCATTGTTTTGTTACCATGGCAAACTTCTATCTATGCCCACACTTTTTTCAATCCTATCTACACCAAATTGCATTCAACATTTAAAAAAAATTCATCACTCTTTTCTAATAGTATGTTGCATGAATATTGGGGAGATGAAACTAACTTGCATGGAATTCTATAGATCATACTTTGTGTTTGTGGTAGCATAGTCTACATACTATATATGGCCTAACAAATCAAGTGAACACCATTTTTCATCATAATGTGCCCATGAATATACAGGTTTCAAAAATGATTCCATACATATCATTCAATTGAAGTTGAACAAAACAATTCATACATGTCATAATACTCCACAACCATCACTTGTAAATCAAACTTCATAGAAAATTCATAAAATAAATAGTAACATTCTTGAATATGCCTTGAATGTGTTGGGTTAACCATTGACAAAGAGGAAAGATGATAATAGTGAATTTTCCTATATCATAAATTTATATAAGTATAACTACCTAAAATAATGAGTGAGGAAGAAACCTATATCTAATTAATTTTCTTGCAAGTGTTAATTGTAAGCTAACCCAATCCTTCACTAATTCAAGTGATCTTGTTATAACCTACACACAACTAAAACAAAAACTTCCTCAATATTTTATCATTATTACAATAAATATCTAAATATTGAACTTAATAACCCAACTAGAAAAATGATTCTTATTCCAAACAAACATTCAAGTACAAGATGATTAAATATTTATCCTTATATCTATGGGGAAGGGGAGAAGAAATATAATCATATTTACTAATGAAAAACAACAAGAATATGGTTACCTGATTGTCTTTTTATCAACACCTTCATCACCTAGTTTTAGGTTCCTCCGACTTAGACCACTTATCATATAGGAATATGATACATGATCCTTTTCCATTCTATAATGGAAGGCTCTTTTAAGAGACAACTCTCAATTCTCAAAAAATTGATCATTGGAATTAGGGTTCCTTAGGCACTCGATGATAAAAATACTCACAAATTTCTCTAAAATTCTCCATCATTAAGATGCTCATTTAATATCTCTTCCCATTCCCCAACCAATTTCTCTCATTTAAACCAAGAAAGTGTTGAGTAAGGAAGTTAGGGATTGTGTAGGTGTACAATTCACATATCTCCCACTCAAGTTCACACATTTAATGCACATTTATATTTTTTTCCCTTTTAACAATACATACATGCCTTTCATGAAGGAAAAGTGCATATGTATGGATGTTTCATTTGAGAAAAAAACATTATCATAGGTAAGAACTTAATAAAGAAAATGAACACAATTCAACTGAATGCACTAGCAAGCAACAATTAAATGAAAGAAATATGTTCCACATATTTAACAAATAATGTCAAAACGCTAGATGAATGCATCAATTATTACATCAAAATGACACCTACGAATCCATTTTAATTTGTAGTCATACTATTGGAAGTGACCTCGAAAGAAGGATGGAAGAATATTGGTTGTGACCTCAAAGGAAGCTTGGGATCATCCTTTATTGATATAGCCAATAAAATCTAGCTTGAAGGAAAATTATTCTACTATAGACAATTCCCAGAAAGGAAAAAAAATTATGCATACAAAAAATACTGCTTACATAATATTGAGTAACAATACCTTGGAGAAAAATCTGAAGCAAGTGATCTGTAACAAAAGTAGGAAATGAGAGAACACATTCTTCAAATAGATCTACCACAATTCGAACCTTGAATGCAGCACCAAACAACTTTAACATTTGACATATATAGACATTTGTGAGCACATACAAACAACACTATAGTGATTTACAATTCCAAAGGCATGGTACCCTATCAAATAGTAAATATATTGCAACTCTTACATCAAAATTAGAATTTCCATATATGGTCCACAACTCCCAAGGTTAGTAATAATCAAGGAGTCTAAATAAAAATGACTAGCAGTATGACTCACACTTCCATAGACATGGCATCAAGACAACATACTTTTTCTTGTAGGTTAAAGTCATCCAATCCTTCATGAACTATAGAATCTATGGATGTCTTTTCCTAACCATCAAAATGATCAGCCACAACCTTCTCATAATACTCATGATTGCGCTTCTTAGCCTTATTTTTGGGGTTTGTAACCATGACCTCATGTTGAAATCCATCACCAACAAGATGAGCATCTTTAAAATAACCATCAATGATAGAAACATACCACTAAAAAACACTTGCTGTCAATGATAGAAACATACAACTAATTATTGAAACTCGTTGTTAGTTTATTCCAACGCTAAAGACATGTGTGAAGTTCTTGCAATAAGACTAGATTTCTTTTAATTTAAAAATAAAATAAAATTATATGCCCATCTTGAAATGCAAGGAGAATCAATGTGTACATACACATAAGGCAGACCCATGTGTGATAAATTATCATGAAAGCTGATACTTATGTATCAAACATGCATGAGTGTATATCAATGATGAAAAAAAATCGAAGCATACAAATGGTAAAATGTACTAGTTTGTTTTAGTGGGAGATTTCCCCATGTGTTATTTAATATTTTTGTAGGTATGAAAATGAATGCTCAACATGTCTTTTTTACATAAATATGTGTCTTGCATGTGGTTTCAATGTTTCTTAAGAGACTATATTCATGTGGCCTAAATGTTGCTTAAGAGATTTCAACCATGTCTCCTAAACATTACTTAAGAAACGTCATTCATGTGTCCTACAGGTCCTTCACTTGGCTTAAATATGCAAAGAACATCGATTAACAAGAATAGTAGCAAATGACAAAGATGAGGCAAACCAAGAATCATACATGGATACGAGCAACAAAGGGGGAGATGATGCAATGAGAAAGAAGGTAAAGAGTTTCTGAGAAGCTACATAATCAACCAGTACAGAATAAAAAGGGTTGTAGTAATTAAACTCAATCAACCAACGGAGTAGGGTGTTAGAGTGAGTAAGAAGTTCATCAAGAACCTTTGTGTTTTGGACCAAGGTGTAAAATATCTTGGTTTCTTATTAAAACCAAATGGATATCATTATGAAGACTGAACCTGGTTATACAAAAAAGTAGAAGCTAGAATTTGTATTTTTTATTGGAGATGGTTACCTTGAAGAGGTTCCCTGGAATTAGTCAAGGTAGTTTTGGAAATTATTCCTATGTATGGATGTCCATAGATAATATACCCGAGGGAATTCTCAATAAAATCATTGATGGCATGTATAAGTACCTCATTGAGCTCCTCTTTGTTTTGAGAATAAATTAATATTCTCTACTGAATAGGGCCAACCACGTGAAGATGGAAGATATTATGGACCATCCCCCCCTCACACCACTCTCAATTCCCCATACCCAATGCATGCACTAGAAAAAAATATTAAATTTATATGCAAAAATGTGGATTTAATTTATTCTAAAAAATAGCTATACATAGTGTTTATTCAATCACTTCTTTCTATGGTTTTTTCTTTTTACAAAATAAACAAGCAACTCATCTTCCACAACTTGTCGTTCAGTTCTCGTTGCATCTACAACTTGTCGTATTGTCTGCATAGTAGTGTGCTTGTGACGTGGATGTTGCTACAAGGGTTTGGGATTTGCTGCAATAATGTAAAAATGTTAAATTGATATCTTATGTTATTATAATGAAAATTTTTCATTAAAAAATATTACAGAGGTGTTTTTTACTTGATGTGGTCACATCATGTACTTCGTGTTCCTGTATAGACTCATCTTGTATAGTATGAGCCTCAACAATCTCTGCAGTTGAAAAATGAAAAATTACAATTAATATTCACCATTTGCAATGCAAAATTTTAAATTTTATCATATGAATTCATTCATTACCAGGATTCAAAGCATGACCTTCGATAGGTTGTTCTCCATCCTCAACATTAGGTGGATTGTTGATTTCTTGCGAAAAATTGAGTCAATATTTTATTACAAATATTTATAACAAATAGACTACACAAGTAATCGGTCTTAAATCAACTTCATTGATTTTATATACCTGCGCAAGATGGATCACTGAAAGACTATGTTTTCCCAGACAAGTTTTTTAGGTGTTCAACAATAGCTCCAAAGCCGTGCTGGAATCCAAGCTTCAAGTATTCCTCTATGGAAACTTCATTGAATCAATTGGCCTGCATATTTGCATAATATCATGAATTTACCTTTTACAATTCAATAAAACAAAAAATAAGTTAAAATTTAGTTTTTTGATGTAATATTGGTTTTTTGATACTTACAATTTGTACTGCCAAATTGGAATAACCACCAAGCCCAAGCTTGTGCTATCCAAAATTTTCTTGTCTTGCCTTTATGGCATTTGATGTGTATGACAACCTATGGAAATTTTGAAATACGTTAGATGTTTCAAATTTGATCTAAATAATAATAATAATAATGTTTAATATAATTGCATTGTTGAAAGTATTGCATACCTTCCTGTTCATGATGGTAGCTTTCCTTCTTTTCTCAAATCCCTATCCTTTCCATCTTCTACTAGAGATTTCCACTCTCGTTGGAATCATTGGAGGGATCTCATACCTAGGGATCCTTTATAGATGAAACCTAAATTGGTCCCTCACAATCTTCATATGTTGGCCAACCTTCTTTAGGACCTCCACTCAATTGAAGGTCTCCCTGTTGAACATGCCAACCAAGTGATTAGTGAGCTCATCTTTTAAATTTTTTGTTTGTTTATCCCAACTTATGCAGAGGGTGGGCCCAAATATCTCCAATGACAAATCACTCAAATGTTTATAAAAAACATCATTTCATGCAAGACAATCATGTCATCATTAGTTGAGAAACAATGTTTTCTGATTATATTACAATCAAATTATAAACAATAAGTTAAACACTATATAAATACTTGGGATCTTCTATATCTTTATGGAAATGAGATTTTCTTCCACCAAAAACGATGTCTCTAGTGTACCCGTGCTTGTGACACAGAAAGATCCAGGAAATGCTTCTTGAGCATTATCATTACTAATATTTGCATCGACCCCTTGTTCTGTACCATTTGGTGTGGACGGACCACTAGCAGGTACACTCACATATGGCATCAGGGGTATCATAGAATGTGTCGCATAATGTTTAAACAAGAACAATGGAACACGATATGCATGTGGAGTCATATGCTCATGTGATGACTCTCCACGAGCATCACTAATACCAACACTTCCATCACCACTGGTGTGGAGGCGCAAACAATCCTGTAGATACAAACCAATTGTTAGTTCATGATCATATACAAGTACAATTTATAAAATCATAAATGAATTTATCTTCTAATTCAATATCTTACAACTTACTTTGAAGGCCTTATATCTATTCACCAAAACATCAACCTTTGTTTTAATCTCGTTTGTCTGCGGTTGAATGAATAACATACAAAGGATATCCTCATTAATTTTTTTAAGGTCTTCTATATGATTTTAATTGAGTCTAGAGAAGATCCAATGTCAGCATCACGCATGATCTCATCCACATTAATATTTATAGATTTATCTGATGCTAGATCAACTGTTGAATCAGTAGCCTGCAACAAATGTATATAAAACATTACTAAAATGAAAGCAATATACTGAGGAAAAAAACATAATAAAATAATATATGCTCATGCTCGATTTAAAAAGTTACAATTACATATACCCTTTTCCTTGAGGATGGCATCGTCTGATCCACAGCTGGGGCCTTTCCCCGATCATCACCCTATAACAAAAAGTAGAAAACATTATCATATTGAAACCAATATACACAAGAAAAAGACCTAACAAAAAATCATTTTGGTCATATTATATTGTGCAATTAGAAATAGGTATACTTGTTGTCTCAATGAGTGTGTATTCATCTGATCAATAGTTGGGGCCTTTCCCCAATCACTTCCCTGCAACAATTAATTGTATAAAACATTATCGAAATGGAAGTAGTGTACTCATGAAAAAAACCTAATCACTTGCATGTGATGAAAAATACATAAATATTCAATATCAAAATGAACCCATTATACTCATGAAAATTAATAATAATAAAACATATTTCACATATTATACTAGTAAAATCACAATGATGATTATCAATTGCCTTAAGGATGTTCTACTCCTCTAATGAACTATCGGGGAGATGCCCCGATCACTTGCTTGTGATGAAAAATACATAATTCATATATAAATGAAACCAATATACTAATGAAGATAAATAATAAAAACACATATTGCGCATATTATAGTAGTAAAATAACAATGATGTATACCTGCTACCTCGAGGTAGGTATTGTCTAGTCTACTTGTAGCTACCTCGATCAACACCCTACAACAAAGTATAGATAACATTATCTAAACTGAACAATTATACTTATGAAAAAACATAACAAATAAAAATTTTGCTCATATTATATTTGTACAATTACAATGATGTATACCTGTTGCCTAGATAATGTTGTACTCCTCTGATCAGTTGCTCGGGAGATGCCTCAATCTCTACCCTGCGTCTTAAGTATAGAAAATTTTAACAAAATTAGAACAATAGACTACCAAAAAATACATAAGATATTAGATTCATTAATTAAAGTTTGGGTAAATTGTTAGATGTACCACTCCCATAGTGACCGCATTTCTATCTATTTGATTCAAACTGTGATTAATAAGCAAATCTTCCCTTGCAAATAATGGCGCATACAAAAACATGGTTTCTTTCACGCACCTCAAATATGCAATTGGGTTGCTCAAGTGTAGACCCTGGTTGTGTACTGTTTATAAACCCCGCAATATTCCATGTAGCTTTTGTCCTTCTGCCAATGTACAACGTCTCTTATTTATTTTGATCATTGTCTTTCAGCTGTAAATAATTTGCAGACAATCTATATCTGTGCATACTTCTTGTATATTGGACCAGTCGCATCCAATCTATGCAGTTGTAACATGGTCCAAAATACTCCATAAATTTTGTACATCTGTCATAATCGACCATTATGCCATCCATGCAAAACAACCCCAAACCATGTAATGAAGATGGTAGAATTCTATATATCCTCTCGTTCACACAAAAATTTGTGTTTAGTTGAGGAAGATCCTTGGGTACCCATTGTTTCACTATATGTTTGTACCTCAAGGGCACCTCGATGTCGCCTATGGTCTCATCATCATAAGAATTAATAAGGTTGTCATCATACCAAAGGTGGTCAAGGTGCCACACACAATAAGGGCACTAGGACCAAGTAGAAGATGAAGGACCATAACTCAACCAAAGGGGTCACAACAAGATGGTAAGGAAACCCCCATACCAACAAGGCCAAGGTGTACTATAAAGGTGGAGAAACAACCCATTTTACCCATAGGACCAACAAGACCCATGAATTTAATATTTTATGTCTCTCAAGGTATATTGTCACATATATTTTTATCATCACTGTATAAGAAAAAGTAAATAACAAAGCTAGATCCAGAAAAGTACCGATGTAATAAATTCAAACATATTTCATCTCTTTCAACTTTAACATTCCATTGGTCACAACGTTAAAGTTGGTCTTTGAGATGAGTTATCAATTCCAAGTTACAAAATATAAACAATAACAAAATTTCATCAAGTTTAACTACTGAACAACAGTTAAAGAATAATAGTAATGCTAGATAGATCTGGTTTGGATCTTCCTTATACTCAAACATTTTTAGTAATCTCTTGTCACTGTAAGAACAAGATGTTAGAATACATACCTTGAGAGGGAGAGATAGAGAGTTAGAGTGGCGATGGTTCAGGTTCACATTTCATGGTTGCAGCTCATTGGTTGGAGATCACGGTTCAGATTTCACAACACAAGTCTAGAAACTGTAGAAGAGGTACCATATGAACTTTGGTGCCATACTTTAAGTGTACTCAACTTTATAACAACAATAACCCTAGGCTTCCAGTAAAGATAAGATCTATACTTCTTTCATGCCAAGATACTCCAAGACTGAAGTTATGAACATAATATATAAACTTGGAAAGTCTTATAGAAGGGTCACTTAAGAAACCCTAGGGTTTAGGGTGGTTACCATAATAAAATATAAAATAAAGCTGAGTACACTTAGAATGGGGCACCAAAGGTCATATGGTCACATAACAATAAAACAATAAAAGTAATAAGGTTAAGTAATCATACCAAAGGTGTTCAAGGTACCACACACAATAAGGCATTAAACACATATTTCATTAAATTTGTAATTATTTAGTGGATCTAGAATTTAGAACTTCCGCTAGATTGAGTTCTTTCAAAATGAAAAAAGTCATAGCCTT
>LPNX010031748.1:0-33733 GCA_001517045.1 Pseudotsuga menziesii
TTTGCAAGCACCCACTTGCAGACTGAGACAACAATGTCACTCCTAGCTCCTCCCTGCCACCCTTAAAAGCTAGACTTTACAAATAGAATCAAATCATAATAATATAGAAGCATTCTTGCTTACCACAACACTCTGCTTTGCTCAACTTCTCCAGCAATCTTCTCTGTTAATACATAATGTATCCTTTTTTCTCTTCTTCACCGTAGCACTCACTCATAACACAGTTATCCTTTTTATTCATTACACAGAACACTTCATATTCTCTATACTTAACTGTTCGAGTCCCCCTTGTACTCTGACCATTACACAACTCTTCGCATACCATCAGATTGAAATTCCGACTGTTAATTAACTCATTCTCTCGGATGCTTACAACCATACATTTGTTTCCTTCTGCACAGTAATAATTATTGTACTGACAGACGAGTCCCAGCTTATATCAATTCGGCATGCCACAAAGTCATTCATTATGAGTCAATAACGCTGATAATCTCAATAGTTTTCTGTTATATTCCTGTTCTGTCTTATTATTTAACACTAGACTCAGCCACACATTAACGCTGCTCCACGATAATACCGAGTTGTTGCAATATCAAACAAGAGTTAAAGTATACGTTACATTTCTTTATTACTCCGCCGAAAGTATCCAAGCTACCACACATCGAATGCTTCGCCGACTATCATAATAAGAAGGATGTTCCAATGCTTCGCCAACTATTAGAATGGTGCTTCGCCAACTTTTGTAATAATAAGGATGTTCCAATGCTTTGCCAACTATCAGAATGGTGCTTCGCCAACTTTTGTAATAATAAGGATGTTCCAATGCTTCACCAACTATTAGAATGG
Source organism: Pseudotsuga menziesii (assembly GCA_001517045.1). Lineage (NCBI taxonomy): Eukaryota > Viridiplantae > Streptophyta > Pinopsida > Pinales > Pinaceae > Pseudotsuga > Pseudotsuga menziesii. The sequence goes on from LPNX010031748.1 coordinate 847, forward strand.
TGCTTCGCCAACTATTAGAATGGTGCTTTGCCAATTATTATAATATTGCAACGACTATATCGTGCCAACAATGCTCCGACCATAACATATCAATAATCAAATGAAAGGTGCTCAGCCAACTTATCAAAGTTTTATTAACTATGCAACGTCATATATAAAAATATCAACAGAGTTTTGGCGATAGATCGTCCAGCACACGCAGAGAGGTTTCTATTGTGGCAAATGCTTCATCCTGAGAGTGACATTGACTGTTATGAGAATTATCAACAGATGGTCAGAGATCGTGATCTTGCATTTCAGTTCTTCTGCAAACATTTCGAGAAGCATTCTCTGTAAGTTCTTCTAGACTTACAGCCCTCCAAACTATGCAAAACTTATATATAAAAATATGACGTGAGTCCTCCAAAAAATGCGAGCTGAGATTCGTTTCGATGGTGCACCAAGAGTTATCGCACAATAGCCACATCCCATCTGTGTATCGTACATTGTGCGGGGTCCTTGTACCTGCCATCCAAATGCCATTTGACTGTGCGCAGAGCCATATGTGAATGTAACATGATACATAGACAAACTCTCGGACTGTGCTTCGCCAATTGATGGTTATGAACGAGCTCCGTACAGTGCATGTTTATCATAATGCTAGAAGACCAGACTTCAAATTGTGCACAAGACATCATCGTGCGAGCTCCCAATACTCTCGATGCCAAATCTTATTGGATGGTGCACAATTATGAACGACCATATCAAATGCAACTATGATGGTACAGTTGTGCGGACTTGAGCAAAGTTTCGAAGCTATATTCCAATCGGTGCACAATGTATATGCCAGCTCTCCATACAATGTTCCATCAGTCCATTTTCTCACTGTGCGAGCTTCCCCACTATGTGTTGAATACCACCTCAATCGGTGCACAAATGAGACTCATCTGAATGGTTCAACATCACACAAACCAGTGCGCAAACCTGTTATTCATTTGATATCCCTTATTGCGAGCTCATCCCATCTCTTGTTGCGCAGGTACAGCTATGGTGCACAAGCATACGGTCCACAAGCCTGGTCGTACATTGTGCGGCCATGATCAAGACTTGGCTGAAAACCCATCCGAGGGTGCACAAAAAGGTTCCAATGTACAGAATACAAAACTTTGCTCAACTATTGCGCAGGCTCACCAGAACAATTTGATGAAGCCTAGCCATTGTACTATTCCTTTTCACCGAAGCATGGATTCTCATATAAATTTAGCATAGCATAAATGAGTCGGTATAGATAGGAAGCCTGGAGTATTCATTTTGCTGAACTCCATCCTACTAGATCTAAACTTCAAAGTTTGTCATAATGGCAATACATCCAGCTTGACCAGAAAAACTAGCTAACACTGTCTACCCTCAAACTACCATCCAACGTAAGGTAAGACAATTTTATTAATGTCCAATGAATAAACACAAACAGGACTGAAAGAGTCAACCCATCTAATACATGGTGGAAGGACCAATATTCCACGAGACAAAATCTCTATTAAGAGCCAAAGAGAAACATTTACATGTTCCATTTAAGTAGATCCCATAGCTATTAAATATAAAATGTGGGGCCATTTGAATGGTTACACACTTGCCTCATTTCCTAACTTATACTAATATGAATTTCCTAGAACTTACTGCACTAAGCATTTTCATAATTCCTCTTTTCATTAGTCAATACTTGTTATTCTCTAGCACATATTGCATTGTATAACACATACAACACTGAATCACTGAATAATCGTCAATAAGTACGAATGAGATAGTTAATATCTTCTTCTTAACCTTCACAATCACCTATTGCTTTTTGAGTAATTAATGGCACAAAGGACATCATATGAACAATGTAAATAACAGATTGGAGATTGAGGGTAATCACAAATGTTTTTCTTTTTTTTTCAATAAGATCATTGGGAAGGGACAGTAATATTATTTAAGCATTATGTAGAAATAATAGTGTAACAAAACTCTCTCCTTGATGGTTTTTTTTCCCAAAATCATGTATTTACTATTTAATGGCAGGGCCATGTAATTAACATCATTGACATTTGTGCTGAAAATCTTGTCCTTAATAAGGCTGCCATGCAATCTGTCCATGCAATCTATAATGCTATGCATTACCCTTGTTCCAATTTCCAATGCTCCAGGAAATTCACTTCCCAGTTAAGTGTTCTGCAGTTGCCATTGTCCTTACTTCACTCTTGCTCGGGAATTTGCCTCCAAGAGTTACTTTTTGTTATCTTGTTTTTTTTTTCTAAATTTGACCGTTGAAAAGAGCTTTAATTTGCCGCAAATTGTCAGATCAAACAAGACTTGGTTTCAGATGTAAACACATTATCACTTACATTGAAAACAGAGATTGACAAACTTGGCCATGAAAGTTTCCAACGGCCATGCTTAAATTGCTTAAATTACGTGGTATTATCAATTTTTAGTAGCAGCAATAATAGTTGAAGGGGAAAGGAATTACAATAATGAAATCTGAGTAATGAAAAAAGAGAGTATTGAATTACCTAAGCAAACAGTTAAGTGTTCTGCAGTTGCCATTGTCCTTACTTCACCCTTGCTCGGGAATTTGCCTCCAAGAGTTACTTTTTGTTATCTTGTTTTTTTTGTTCTAAATTTGACCGTTGAAAAGAGCTTTAATTTCCAGCAAATTGTCAGATCAAACAAGACTTGGTTTCAGATGCATTGTAAACACATTATCACTTACATTGAAAACAGAGATTGACAAACTTGGCCATGAAAGTTTCCAACGGCCATGCTTAAAATACTCGGTATTATCAATTTTTAGTAGCAGCAATAATAGTTGAAGGGGAAAGGAATTACAATAATGAAATCTGAGTAATGAAAAAAGAGAGTATTGAATTACCTAAGCAACACTGACATTAGGCCACTGTAGCCTACAATAAGTGGAAATATAGATGCAACAATCATTGCTCCCTGCACCTCTATCATGGTATCCTTAAATCTCTGCAAGACAATTGAGAAAGACAGCTTCAAATATAAACATTAAGATAATATCCAAAGATTGTGATACTCAAGACATTAGCTGAAAATTGCTGAAAATATGGAATATGACAGTTTAAAACCAAATTTTGTCATCTGCTATCTGGAAGATTAACTTTGTCATCTGCTACATGATTAAGGCAAAAGGGGAAAGGACTTGGGGGTATACATTTTTACTGGTAGTAGATAATTCATTGGAAAATATGATAGTCAAAACTGGTGCACGATACACAAAAGAGACTCCCTGTACTAACCGTAGCGCCGAGCCAAAGAAGGAGTGTAGGAGGGTCGACATGCCAGAGAGTAGAAGCACGGTTGACACCACCTTTGCTGTATCTTCCTATCTAGCAAAAACTTATGATAAGAATATACAATGTAGGCTGCAAACTAAAGATATCAAACATTTCTGAACAAAAATTCCCAAAGAGACAAAATGCAATTCTTAGATGGATGAAAGGAAAATTACTCACATTAATTCCATCCATGGCAGGCACACTCACCAAAAATCCTATGATAGATAGATAATGTTGAATCGCATATATTATTAGAAAAACTTTAAAACTGTGCACAAACACCATCAGAAACAATCAGATATACCATCTATCCCAGAGTCAAAGCATCCTTGTCAACCTGAGAAAAACTGACATAAACTAGAATAAATGAGAAATACGCCATGTCAGATCCACCATATTTTTCACAATTTTGCACATCAGCAAATTCAAAATGTTCATTTTTTTCTTAGTGTAAACAGCAAAAGCATTGCATTTATCTATTTCACAGTTCTGAATAACGGCACATCAAAATGCCCAATTCCTCTAAATGTAAAAGCATTTAATTTATATATTCCACAATACTGTGCAGAAGCAATTTAAAATTGTAGATTGTTTTATTTTGTAGGAGACGGTAGCAAAATTTTTATTTTAAAAATTCAGAGCTAAGAAAATTCCACAAAAGCAGGATTCTGCTAAAAGAGCAAGGGTTACATAGTCCGGGAGTCTCTCTGATCTCATATTTCAAATGAGCGGACTTGACCATCGCTTCTTCTGCATCCTGTGACTGTGACACAAGATCGGGTTCAAGCTCCCTTTGGATTCTAACCGGCTCCGACTTAGCTTGGCCGCTTTTCGGCAACACCACTGGGCTCTTATCAGCATCCAAACCCTTCCTTTCCGATGGGGCAATGACAGGTGAAGGAGTTGAAGCAGGGGGCAGTGCATCAGGAGGCTATTGTGTTGGTAGTCTCTTTACTTTCTCACTGAACCTCACATTAAGGCTACTTCCACTGGCAGCAGCAGAAGTAGTTGACAGAAGAGATCGAAGGCCGCCATAAAATGTCTTTGCGTGACGAAGGGCGTTGAGTGCACAAACTTCCTGGACACGCCAGCCTTACCATAAAGCATTTAACATTTTTTATTGATGAAACACGTGGCAGCATATTATAGGCAAGAGGGACGACGAGATGAATAGTGTTTTCAAACCAAACTTCAAAGAAGAAAACGCCTCGTTTATTATTATGACTGTAGGATGTATCTCATGGTCTTAAAACCAACGCATCAACAAACTCTTAATTGTTATGACAAGTAGTCAAGTCCCCTATCAAAGATATGTCGACAATCTATTGCCAAGCAAAGAACCAAAGTTGCCGAATGTCCAAGTGCTCGAGTCCAGTGCATCAAAGGGAGAATTCATCGAGCCTGGAAACAAATTTTCAATGGACTGACTGTTGTTTTTTAATTGAAAGCATTTACTGGAAATATGCAGAGTCCTTACCTCACGTTGTATTAAGTGCATCAAAAGATAGTTAAATTTCATTGAGATTTTAGCAGAGAAGTAGCGAGCAGGAAATGATTTTCTTATATCAAAAGATATAAATTGATTTCAATCCCTTCAAAGTCGAAGGACATCTAATGAACAGCTCCAGTAAACTAAGATGGGATAGCCCAAATATTTATCTTTCTCAAGATTTTAATTACACGCATTTGTTTCAAATTTTAAGGCAGTGAGCATCATTTGATTGATATCTATGTCATATTTCAAGGGGAAGTCAATTAACAGTAAGAAGCTTGATCTTATCATTTCTATATTTTTAAGGATTCAATGAGCATCTTCCAGCAACTTCTGAGCTTGTAGCACAAATGGATATCGATCCATCTTTTAAGGCATAAAATCGTCTTCAAATATCACTCAGATATTTCGAGCATTTCCAGTAGGGCATCTAGAGATTCATATTGTTTCCATATCTTACGACATCAAGATTTTTGTTGACAGGGTATCTATCAAGCAAAAATTAACGCTTAAAAGATTAACCCCAAGTTTTCAAGCGGTCAAATCACTTTCCCCTAAATCATAGTTTTATAACAATTTTCTCTATTTATTTGCTTCCAACACATCAAGTCATTATCAAAGCCTGTCGATAGTTGGTTTCACCTAAACACTTGTTAACTAATGTTTTTTGGATGGCTCAGAATCCATATCAAACATGTTCTTTCAAAAACAGGGCATTGGATATCTCATCAGTTTTTGAGTTGTCTAGATTATCTTTTAGAACTATTTTTGGAAATAGGATGATCGATCCTGTAGGATTATAGTATTTTGTTGTGATGTAATATTATAAAGATGAATAGAAAAATATGTTGGTGGAGGAGGTTCCATTCCGTGAGGCTGAGAATTGTATGTAATCAAGAGCCATAAACCGAGAGTATGAAGACATGTTTTGTTTTTAAACTTGGAAACTTATTATGTGAAGATGATTGTATCTGTTTTGAGCCAGGTTCTAGTTGTTTTTCAAACTGAATACTGTGTAGCTATGTTTTAACTAGTCTTAGTTATGGATTCCTAATCGATGATGTTTTTATTGTGATTTCTCATGCTGAGATTTAGTATTTCAGATCCTATCTTTGGAATGTTTTTCTGAACATGTTTCTTTATGTTAATGTATGAATGAGCTATTTTTCCACATATTACCAATCTTCTTTGAACCTTGGTTTTCCTGATATGATTCTTCTTTTTAGTCTGGTTATCCTTGCTAACCACAGAGCTTGATGCTTTCATCTACCTTATACTTTATTTGTCTACATATTCTCTTGACCCCTCTACACAATTAATTCAATCAATCAATCAACATTTTTCTTTGAGCATTAATATGTGCTAGCCATGCCCTCTCCACAGTCAGAGTGCGTCTTTTAGCACAAACATCTTCTGGGATCGCTGCATGGGACAGAAGTGAAGATTATTTTTCCCTGGAAGAACCACAACGATCAGATCCAGCTCTTGATGGTAGACAGGGGCAGGACATCAGTTTGACTGCAATTTTCTACTTAGCGACTCTAGCTTCATCAAAGGTGAATATATTGGCAACGTCACTGGTTTGGAATGGGAAGATTCTTGATCATAGGTATGAATTTTGTGATTTCTCAAAGATAGTTGGTTTCCCTAATCTAGTGCCTAGTAGAGATGAATGGGAAAATAGCCTTCCCATATTTCAAGGAGAAGATTGGGAAGTACCAGCTAAACACTTGCTGGATTTCCATGATTTTATTCATTGACTTCAGATTGTGCATGAGGATGTTCAGATCAAGCTTTTCAGATATTCATTGGAGGGAGAAGCGCGAGATTGGTGCAGATCTCTTTCGGCTGCCAGTATCAATTCTTTGAAAGGTTTTCATGCATCTTTTCATTCATTTATCAAGAATGATGTTATTAATTCAATTTGTTATACAAAAATATGTCAATCATGAAGATCAGTATGATTGTGATAGAAAAACCCTAGATGCATTTGTCCATGATCCAAATGTTTCTAGTAGTCATGAGTATGATGCAATTGTTGTAACAAATGTTAACGAAGATCAAGCTTCTTACGAGCCATCATTTTTCCAAGATCACAATCAAACAATGAATTTTGAGTTTCAAGATGCATAAATGTTTACAGATCAGCTTGTTTATGATGAGTTTTCTTTGCTTTATAAAAATTCTATTAGTCATGAAAATTAGATTTGTGATGACGCATTTATTGTAAAAGAAAGTATTTACCATGAGGATCAAGAGGTGTTGAATGATATTCATTATGATAGCAATAACATAGAAACATCTAGCATCACATCAGATGTATCTGTTGTTTTAAATGTTCATGAAGATCAACATGTCTTTTTTTAATATTCTGATGTCAAAGAGCAAGAAGGTTATTTGTTTTCAAGCAACGATTACTTTTTTGTGGATCAACATGTTTTGATCTTCGTTTCAAGGATCCCTTTGCAGCCTTGCTGGAGTCATGTTTTTCAAAATATTTGAAGGTTTCAAATTTCATTATTTCACCGGCACTTCTAGGTGAGTATTGTTTTCTGAAGGAGTTTCTATCATTGTTGTTATATTTCAGACATTATTTATTGATCATTGGCATAGATGAGATCATCTCAGTCTTCAAATTCCTTGAATGGTTATTTTGGAAGTCTCCCTTTACTTGACCAAGTTGTAGATCTGGTTAGAATAGGAGTGTGCATAAATAAGCTCACATCTGAGTATCTAGTTTTCAATTTTGCAAGTGATTTTTAATAATATGTAGTATATATGGTTTAGTTGAATAAAACTCCAACCCAATGGAGCACTGGTACATGAGACGACAGATTGCAAGTTTTCAGTTTGCAGTGAATGGTAAGCAGAGTATGGTTACAGGTTGCAGAGATGGAATGGAAAAGGCATAGGGTCTGCTTGTTCTTGGCAGGTCGTAGGGAGCATGCCATCCCCAACTGGAGCCAGATATTGGTACCAGATTTGTCCCACAAAATTTTTGGATTCTAGTAATGCGTATGTAAAGAAGGACCTTGATATTCGCTAGCGGAAATCCCATTAGCATATTGGTCAAAGCTTTGAGTTTTTGTCAACCTGGTCAACTCCTCATCACCTCAAACCTCCATCCTGGATCAGTTCTTAATGCATGTCGGGCCTTGGTCCATTTGTTTGGTCATAAGCCATTCATTTTCTCAAACCCTTTTCAAAGTGCAAATTTCATCATTAGCTAGCATAGATAATATGATTTTTAAGAACTATTATTATTTTAAGTAAAAAAAAAAATTTAAATAATGATTTTTATTAAAAAAATAAAAAGTTACTATTATATATATACCTTTTTCCCTAAGCTTTTTCATGATCACCTAGATTCATGAGGGATTAGAGTTTGTTTATTATTTGCACATCTTAATCCAACGTTAAGTTTTAAAGCATCATAGTCTCCACTTCACTTGGAGTCTCTTACATAATCTTGAAATGTCAAATACCCAGCACGCAAGTTTCAAAGCCAGCCAAAGAAAGCCTCATCTATCCATTAGAGTTCAAACATTTGGCCATATATCATAAATTTCTTTTTTATTATTATGGCTGTAGGATGTATCTCATGGTCTTAAAACCAACGCGCCAACAAACTATTAAGTGTTATGACAAGGAGTCAAGTTCAAGTCCCTTGTCAAAGATATGCTGGCAATCTATTGCCAATAAAAGAACCAAAGCTACCGAATGTCTAAGTGCTCGATTCCAGTGCGTCAAAGGAAGAATTCATCGAGCCTGGAAACAACTTTTCAATGGACTGACTGTTGTTTTTTAATTGGAATCATTGAATGGAAATATGCAGATCCGTTAGCTCCCGATGTATTAAGTGCATCAAAAGAGAGTTAAATTTCATTAAGAATTTAGTAGAGAAGTAGCGAGTTGGAAATGATTTTTTGATATTAAAAGATATAAATTGATTTCAATCCCTTCAAAGTAGGAGGACAGCTAACAAACAACTCCAGCAAACTAATATGGGATAGCCCAGATTTTAAGCTTTCTCAAGATTCTAATTATAAGCATTTGTTTCAAATTTTAAGGCAGTGAACATCGTTTTATTGATATCTATCTCATTTCAAGGGGCAGTCAATTAATAGTAAGAAGCTTATCTAAACATTTTCCATATTTTCAAGGATTCAATGAGCATCTTCCACCATTTACTGAGCTTGCATTTACAGAGCTTACAGAGCACTTGTCAAAGACAAAACAAAAGTAGTTTTGCATGGATTTGGAAGATCATATTCAGGCAGTGTTTACACATCCTATAGATAAATGGCACATCATTTCAGGAAGAAGATTAACACACACAAGATTTTCTCCAGTTCAAGGAATATTTTACTTCATCAAATTTAGATGCCATAGACCAATATTTCAGCTGCTTCAAGCATCATTGAGGCTAACCATGATATTTGACTAAGCACACACAGTCAGGAATCTTTTCAAAAGAGATGAAGACACCTAATGAGAAAGAGGTAAATTTTGTAGCACAAATGGATATCGATCCATCTTTTAAGGTAGAAAATCATCTTCAAATATCATTCAGAGATTTCGATCATTTCCAGGCAGCAGTCTTCTAGCAAGTTGTGAGGCATCTAGAGATTCATATTGTTTCCATATCTTAATACATCCATATTTTTGTTGACAGGGTATGTATCAAGCATAAATTGACGCTTAAAAGATTAACCCCAAGTTTTCAAGCGGTCAAATCACTTTCCCCTAAATCATAGTTTTATAACAGTTCGCTCTATTTATTTGTTTCCAGCACATCAACTCATTATAGAAGCCTATCTGCAGTCGGTTTAACCTAAACACTTGTTAACTAATGTTTTTTGGATGGCCCAAAATCCAGATCAAACAAGTTCTTTCATAAAGGGCATTGGATATCCCATCAGTTTCTGAGTTGTCTAGATTATCTTTTAGAACTATTTTTGGAATGAGGATGATCGATCCTATAGGATTATAGTATTTCGTTGTGATGTAATATTATAAAGATGGTGAGAAAAAGATTTTGGTGGAGGAGGTTCCATCATTTGAGGCTTAGAGTTGTAAGTAATCAAGAGCCACAAACTAAGAGTTTGAAGACATGTTTTATTTTTAATCTTGGAGACGACTTATTTGAAGATGATTGTTTTTGTTTTGAGCCAGGTTTCACTTGTTTTTCGATCGGAATACTATGGAGTTATGTTTTAACTAGTTTCTTGGAGACTCATTATTTGAAGATGATTGTTTTTGTTTTGAGCCAGGTTCCACTTGTTTTTCAATCGGAATACTATGTAGTTATGTTTTAACTAGTTTTAGTTATGGATTCTTGATCGATAATGTTTTTATTGTGATTTCCCATGCTGAGATTTAGTATTTTAGATTCCATCTTTGGAATATTTTTTCTAAACATGTTTCTTTATGTTAATGTCTGAATGAGCCGTTTGATCCACATATTACCAATCTTCCTTGAACCTTGGTTATCCTAAGATGATTCTTCAATCTTCTTTGAACCTTGGTTATCCTAAGATGATTCTTCTTTTTAGTCTGGTTATCTTTGCTAATCACAGATCTTGATGTTTTCAGCTATCTTATACTTTCTTTGTCTACATATTCTCTTGACCCCTCTACACAATTAATTCAATCAATCAAACAACATTTGCCTTTGAGCATTAAGATGTGATAGCCATTCCCTCTACGCAGTCAGAGTGCGTATTTTAGCACAAACACTTACCCTCCCTGTCAACTTCCCTGGAATGGATCGATCAAAACTTGGGGGCATATTGAATATTGGACCTTCATCGAATCCCAGAGGAGTGCCTGAATTGAAGCACAGTTTTCATCCTGGAAAAAAATTATTTCAAGCCTCAATGAAGACTCCGTTTTCTTTTTGTATGTCAAATGGTACCTTATTTAGTGTTGTAGGTTGTATTCCTATGTTTTTCCATGGTTCTCCTTTATCACCTCTTGTTGCAGCTCCTCCCCTTGTCAAGACAATAATGATCGATGGGTTGTCTTGGGGCTCAGCCAAAATATTTTGAACATTTCGATTTGTATTCCGTAGCTAGTTCTGATTCACGTTGGTCTTTGCTTTCCATTTAGCAATAAATTGTGGACAATTTTCGATAGTATGATCCATTTCTTTACAATACAAACACATCAATGTAGGATTTGTACAATCTCTAGCATAGTGTCCTGGTTGACCACAGTTATAATAGATAACATGAACTCTTCCTCAACCAAATCCACCTCCTCTTCCTTGACCTATAAATGTACCTCCACCCATTAGCTATGATAACTGCGTGTGTGATCTTTCAACTTGCATGTGTTCATCATTCTTCATTTAATATGTGTCCATTGCTTTTTTTCCTGTATTAATTTATATTCCCTACTATCATTTTCAACATGGCCCATAGATCGACAAAATTTACACTAGAGACCCGCTGGTGTATTTACTATATTTTCCAAATACAAACATTCTTTTGAGCAGTGTCCTCTTGTTTGACAGACTCTTCACCACAGCATTGTTGGAGTCATTATCCAACCCACATATCTTTATTTGGTCAATTTGGCCTAATTACTACACTTATCCTAAGTATTGACTCGAATTACTGACATCAACATCAACACACCAACACACTCTTGACATCAGCATCAACACACCAGCACACTCCTTTAATCAGGGAGGCCAACTAAGCCTTCTCCTTCAATCAGGGAGGCTAACTAGGCTTCCTCCTTCAATCAGGGAGAAAATCTGGGGTGATATGCTTGTCATGAGTGCACCAATTATCTAACTGAATGTTGTTTCACCTAACAATCAGTTAAGCCAAGTTGGAAAGGCGCCTTCATCATCTATTTGTCTATTTTAGGCTGATTTGAGTTAATTGGAGTGATTTAAGGCACCTCCAACAACTTTTGGTGACTCAGTTGAGTTCATTTTACTTCATCGGAGCTGACTTAAGTTAGATATGCACCCCCACCTACTAATCGCATGCAGTTGAGTTCTATTCAGATAGACTCGGTCATTACTGCCTCTAATTTAGTTAGGGCTCAATTAGAGTCAAATATGGTTGTGATTAGTGGTTACCTAATGTGTTTAGTGTGGCTAACTGATAGCTAAGTCTTTCTCATGTTACCAATTCAAATGACCTCCTTGGGATTCGATTTTTTTGGCTATTCATGCCAGTGTATCACATTGTATCTCTACTTTTGATTATTGAATACATTCTTAAAGCTTCAACTCCTAATTGCAGTGTGTTTCATGTCAAATTTCTATGCAATTGATTTTGAATCTACTGTGAGTTGTTCCTTGGTCCCAAGATTACTATGACTCAATTGTCATATGGTATCAAAGCTACGGCGGGACAAGGATCTCCTTTTGAACAGATTCTTGATTGATCTATGATGCATTTTGAGCAAAAGGCTCAAAAATTCTAGCACTGCACCAGAAGCCGAAGGTTTACCACATAAGTCCTAAGCAAATGAATTGTTGATCAAGCTTGCTTGATTAACTAAGCTGGGTGTGATGAAAACCCAAAAATTGCAGACTGTTCGACCTTACGGTGCCCTTTTTGTGTTTTTTGCAAGTTTTTGAAAGTCTTTCACTACATTCGCTACAACAAAAAAATGGCTTCTACTATGGATCCTATTACTCCTTTCAATTACCACCAATGGAAGGGAGACATGGAGATTCAATTGCGTGCCAAGGGACTCTACAGAGTCATAATGGACACCGAGATAGAGCCAAACCATGTTGTGGACAAAGCAAGATACTGGAATAAGATGGATGAAGCTTTTGGGTTTTTGTGCATGTCGATTTCCAAATATCTTCATTTCCATGTCACTGGATTGAAGAATCTAAAGGAGATTTGGGATAAACTTGCTGATCTCTTTGATAAGCAAAATGACATGAGGATTTATTGGCTAGAGAATGAGTTGATTTCTCTTCACCCAAGAAATTTCAAAACTCTCAATGAATTCTTCACCAAATTGAAGCACCTAATGCTCCAGTTGAAGCAATGTGAGGTGGAGAAAGAGGATGATCAGCTCGTTCTCTCCATTCTTTCCATACATGGATAGGATTACTCAGTATTTGTTTCTACATTCCATACTAGGAAGCTAACAACCCCAAATTGAAAAATTCCTTCTCTCAATGCCTTCGTTGAGTCCCTCACAAACGGGCATGACAAGCTTGTGCAGATGGGGATCATCAGATCCTCCAATTATCAAGCATTGTTTGCTTCGAGGCCCAAAGATACGAAGGGTGAGGGAAAGCAAAAGAATCAAAACACTAAGTTTGATGCTCTGAAGCTAAAGGAGAAGAACCAGTAGCAAGAAGAGCCTTCCGGCTCAAAGAAGCACACGAACAAAGGAAACCAATGCAAATAAAAAGTCAAGTGTTCCTATTGCGGGAAGGGATTTCACCCTCAACATGTCTTCATGAAGAAAAATCTTGATGAAATGACTCTTCTCCTTGATATGAGCAATATCAATCTTCCCGAGAGTGTTCGGAAGAGAGATAATCATGATCGAGACATCCAACAAGAATGAGGACATGCCCTTATGGAAAGCACTTCGAAGCCTAGAGCTCTCCTCATAGACTCTAGTGCTTCAAACCATATGGTAGCAAGCGAAGAATATTTTTCATTCCTGGAATCCGAGAAAAGCATTCCCATCCACATGGGAGATGATTCTCATATCATTTCAAAAGGAAAAGGTACTGTAAAACTTGAACATGGCAGTTTTTTTATGTTATGTATGTACCCTCCTTGGCCTCCAATATGTTCATTGTATATCAAATGATACACACCAGAGCACCCAAGAGAGTCACTTTCAGCCTGAATGATGTTGAGATCATAGAGATTGCATTCGAGAAACGCGTTGCAACAAGCATAACAAATCATCATGCTACGGCCTATGAGTTTTCCAAGTTTGTGGAGGATGCAAAGCCCACCACTCTTCTAACTCATGGGAATGAGGTCAGTAGGCTATGGCATGAGATATTTCATCATTTGAACTTCAAATACTTGCATCAACTTCAGAAACATTCCATGGTTGAAGGCCTCCCATCCATCAAAACTTCCAATGAAATTTGCAAAGGTTGCATTGTTGGAAAACACCCTGAGCACAAGTTTGATAGAGGAAATGAAAGCCATGTAAAAAGTATTTTGGGGCTGATTCATTCTGATATCAAAAGACCCATTCCTACAACATCCATGAGTGGTTCATGGTATGCACTCACCTTCATTGATAACTTCTCTAGATACACTTGGGTTTTCTTCCAAAAGAAAAAATCTGAAGTTTTGGAAAGACTCATTGAGTTTAAAGCATCTATTGAGAATGCCTATGGGAGGAAGATAAAGTCTCTTAGATCCTATAATGCAGGAGAGTATATCAATTCTGAATTGCTGCAAATATGTGCCGATAGTGGGATCCAAATCCGGCACTCCATTCCCTACACACCCTAGCAAAATGGTGTAGTGGAAAAGAAAAATCGTGCCCTCAAAGAGATGACTACCTACATGCTGGAAGCCAAAGGTTTGGCTGCCAACCTATGGGATGAGGCCATGAATGTTGCTTCTCACATTAAGAACAGGGTCCCTCACTCTTCCGTGAAAGGAAAGACTCCTTTCAAAGCCTATTTTGGACACAAACCGGACGTGTCAAATTTCAAGATTTTTGGATCCACTGCATGGGCTCAAATTCCACTTGACAAGAGGAAATATTTGCAACCACAAAGTATTGAATGTTTATTCATTGGATATCTAGAATAATCAAAGAGATTCAAACTTATAATATCAGAACCAAACAAATATCAATTGAGAGAAGTGTCCTCTTTGAAGAACCTCTCCAAGATGTAGAACTAGTTGAGGAAAAAAATACTGAAATTCCCTCCCGTTGGAGTATCGGTACAACCTCCTCATGGTATAACCACCATACCTCTGGGAATATAAAACAAGTTGACTAACCACCACTCCTAGTGATAGGGCCTTGTGTTGGGTTTCAAATGTTCATCAAAATCTACAAGTTTTGGTGTAATGACAAATCTTGCATGGTATGAGAGCACAGGTCTCAGGTTAAATTCCCATGAGCTACGTTGGAGGAGGGGTGTTGGATTATCGGTACAACCTCCTCATGGTATGACCACCGCACCTATGGGAATATAAAACAAGTGGACTAACCGCCACTCCTAGTGATAGGTCCTTATGTTGGGTTTCAAATGTTCATCAAAATCTACATGTTTCGGTGTAACGACAAACCGTACAAGAATCCATTGCATACTTAGTGAATTTGGAGCGCTAGAAGTAAGGTAGTCCAAGAAATATGGACACGAATTTTTATGATTCCCTTCTATTTTACATTTTTTGCACCATATGTATCATCAAATCTCCTTTCCTTTCTTAATATCCTAAATTTGCAATGAAATATTAGCCAACTGGGACTGGATTTGCACCATTCATGCACCAGTTTCCCCAACTGGTGATGCTTCCAATTTCATTGCATTATCTAGAGCTTCTATCTGTGATACTATCTTTTGTTGCATTAGAGGTACATGGATATGGGGTAATAGTGCAACGATAAACCACTCCTTATGTTGGACATTAGAAATCTAGAAACTTACCTTAGCCATGAAGGTCTTGAATCTCTAGTTAAAATCCCAGACATGTTCACTCGGTGACTGCTTAATTTCCTTCAACTCAAAATCATGCTCACCACGTCTGGTTCCCCCTTTCATGCGTAAATTCAATGCATAGGAGAAAAAATATTTGGTCATACTCTTGCGTAGCTGTTTTGGGACTAACCGTGTAGGGAATAGTGCAATATTCCCCAAGAATATCGTTCTTCAATTCACCTGGTTATCACTCACACGTGTTGAAAACCTGCACACAAAAATTGGGAAAACTCTCTCCATGTGTGGTCTTAACCCAAAATCTTGCGCTAGAGGAAAACGAGATTCGCCCCTTTTCTAGCGCAACGGTTTGGTAAAAAAATAGAATCTCACGTGGATGGTTTTGTGGGACAAAACCATCCATACGAGGCCCAAAACCCCTCAGATAAACTTAAACAAGACAAGGGTTGGGATTACCTAGATCTCGCTGCTCAGAAAATGGAAAACTTGTTCTCTCGAAAAACACAACAAATATCACAAGGGAATGAACGATGAGAGGTACAAATGATATTCAAAAAGTGGACCCCACCCACTTTTTAAACTAATTTGACCCAAACTTCAAAACCTCACCACGACAAAACCATGCATTCGTTTGAAGAACCCTTTGCACCACCATGATCAACACTCCATGCTCTTCACAATGGTGCATCCTAATCCTTTATTGGGACATTTCCTCCAAAGCATAATGATGTGCACCATATTTTGATTTCACTTTCGCATTGTCCATACCTTTGTTATATCCTTTGCTACACTTGGGTAAGTGCGTCATGTATGTAGGAGTAGTCTTAGAACATTCAAATCTTAGAATATCACTAGGACAAGTATTATCAAGAAACTTACCTCTCGGCATCAACATTTCCCTTTGCTAATTGCATCTCTGAGATCATTTTGCAACTAGATGGTTATCAATCTCGTAGTTTTGATGTGGCATCGACGTCACTACTGAGGAACAATCCATATCCCCCCATGGGTGTATTCCCTCAGCAACCCTCATCATAAATTGACACCCACGATGACGCTCCCACCACAAGTTCAAGGAGTTTTCTACCCCCATAAATTCACTTGCCCAAAGCCAATTATTACATAGTTGTGCATTTACTACCCCACCTCAAGCAGTGTCATACAATCAAATTCCTATGCACTGGTTATGAAGAATATTTTACCATGACCCCCTTATACCCCCATGAACATTTAACCCATTCTCCATCCTCTTTCGTATCATTCCCTCTGCCAAGACAATAATGGGGCCCCTACCTCATAGATAACTAGTGCTATTTAATTATTCCCGTGGGAATATTATGCATGGTATTGATTTATGGGGCACTTGTCTTCATGTTTGCAAATCAACCCTCACTTCATCTTGGAAAAGTTTCCTCGACTCAGTAAAATCCGTGGAAACCCTTCCCATCATCAAATTGACTCCCATAACCACCAACAATTGTAGGAGTCCTACCCATCATGAAATTGGTCCCCCAACTTGCCCAAAACTGTGAGGATCCCACCAAATATTATTTATATACAAATTATTTTTTGATTCCTTTAAACCGTGAGAACAACAAATTCTTTTGGAAACACCCCCTAGTCTCCTTTGATCGATGACATTGAGTCTCTTGGTACCTCGCATTATGTCTTTATCAGCCATCACTCTCGCAAGTATTGTGTCCCTAACAAAATCCTTCACCCATAGTTTGTCTCCCTCTGTTACACTCTCCCCTGAAGTATGATATCGTCAGCCCTCACCCCCCATATATCATCTATCAAATGAAGTACTAGCCCCACACTTATCATCTAGTCTTCTGTTAGGCCATTCAGTTACACATTTGGTTACAACATGACCTTGGTTCATTAGACCAGACCCTCATTTTATGATGATTCTTCATCTCTCATTGGCATTAACACCTTGTATTAAGAGAGTTGAGGTAATGACAATAGTACTTTGGGATTCCTTTCAATCATTATACTGGATTTATTCGGACTGAATAAGGAAAGTCATCAATGCTCCCTAACTTAGTAGTCTCCCCTATGTTCAATAATAACACATGTAATTCAATCAGGGAGATTCGCATGTATTGACATAACATTCTACCCTCTTCTATAATGTATAATATTTAACAAAAAGTGAAAAGATTCCTAGGATCTTTCATATTTTTTGCATAATGTTTCGCTCCTAACTCATATTTGAGAAAAAAATTGGACCATTAGAAAGGTATTGAAATTATTTACAACTTTGTTGTTTTGAGTTTTTCCCAATTCCTTACCGTTTGTGCGGGGTGGGCGTTTTAGTAACAAAGCATCTTTTAAAAGATGTTTTTTTAAAAACATTTTTTAAAAGATGCTTTGTTACTAAAACATTCACCCAGGATAAACAGTAAGGAATTAGGAAAAAATCAAAACAACAAATTTGTATATAATTTCAATACCTTTCCAATGGTTCAAAGTCATCCCAATTCCGAGTTATGAGCGAAACGTTATGCCCAAACTACGAACAATTCCTAGAATATTTTGGTCCTTTTTCAAATAGGATACATTTTGGGAAAAATAAAACCTTATGGAAGGTAGCGGTGTTCACATTTGAAAATGATAGTAGAAACACCATTTTGGATACCCGTCCTTATGGGTTTTGTCAGATTATTAACAATTACACTTCTTCAGCACCGTTTACACTGATTCTATGTTCATGTAATCTTGCATGGTTTGAGGCCACCCTCATCCATGCTCACCACAGTTTATGGGATATCGCTTCGTCTCTTCATTTTGTATCCATTTTGACACCTTTTCACGAACATGGGGATGCTCACCTTGTTTGTATAAAAACAACACATCAGCAAAATTTCCCCTTTGGAAGGTCACTCTTTTCCTCACAGTTTGAAGAACCAACAAAAAGCACACGATAAATGATGATGCATTATCGTTTCTACAATACCCTCCGAACCTCATACATTAAGGGGTGTCTGTTATAATGAAAAACTTGCACACCTGCGACAATTTCGTGATTTACACTAAAGTGTTTCAACATACAACATGCATCCAACATAGGACATATTCACAAGATCCAAAGAGCATATTGAGTCCAAAATAGTCGCAAAGAAGTTAGAATCCACATCAGTGTGGGTTAGTTTTTGTTTAAACATGCTATAACGTGCACACCTAAAACAAGGCCCGCGCTGCAACATGGAAATTCCTTCAAGATTCACATGTTTGACACAACCAATGGGATCTCACCCACCAATGGAACATTGAAGGCTCATTAAAGCTCCACTTACCCAAATTAATTCGAATTTTGGTCTCTCAAATAGTTGGATGCCTTAAATGGCCTCTTGGTGTACTTTGGAGCCAAAACATGGATCATTGGGTTCACACTATGATCTTGTTATTTCTTGGCCACCCCTTGGCCTATAAAATAAAGCCATGGGAATGCTTATTGTAAGAAGAATTTTGAGCAAGTTTATGCTACTAGAATTGTGATTGAGCTTCCTCTTATCTAACCTTCTGCCTCTTTTCAAGAACTCACCATAACTCCTTTTCCTCCTTCCCTCAAGGTGCAAGTGCTCTTCTCATTTGGTTCCTCGCCTATTTTGCAAACAAGTTTGGAAAAGAAAGGCCTTCCTTTGGAAGATTGTTTTCCTCCTCTTGGAGCTCACATATCCAAGGTGTTGTACTTACTTGACCATTGGGAAATATACATGTGGTTTTTTGACTTTGCACCTTCTACTCCCTTTGTCATTTTGTTTAGTTTTTTTCATTATTTTCTTTGTTTTGGTTTGGTTTCCCTCTAACAATATTTTTTAGGATCACTTGAGTCACAATCCACTACCACCAAGGGGCTCCAAATACTGAGGCCTTGCTACAACCAGCAAGGCCTATCCCCATCCCAAAGTGGGAAGGCACTCTTGTGCATTATTTCCCACAACACATTCATTGGCCTTTGTCCATCCTGTTGTACCATGTTGAACTCATATATCTTTTGCAATCACTCCCTCTGGACCGGAGCATTGTCCTCCCTATGCATTTGTACTCTATGTATTGAAACACTATGTACTACAATGACAAGCAGCATCCTCTGCTAGTGATCTCTTATGTGTCCATCTGTAACTGGATGTGCTTATCCATGGATTCCTTTTGAGTTCATGCAAATCCGTTTGTGCATATGTGGTTCTCTATTTGATATACACTTCTACTTCTTTGGAGAAGTGTTTTTGGTCAATGGAGTATGTCATGCCATAGTCTACTCCCTCTTTCTGAGAGAAACCACAAACCTTTCTTTGTATCCCTCAATGCTATCATATGTTGCATACTTGATCTTGTAGATCCACATGGAAGACACTACGAACTTCACTTCAGTTTTCGAAACCGCATCCTAGACATCATTCCCCATGATCAACTAATACTTTTTTATCATAGCTTCTTCCATTTCTCCTTGGATACTTCTTCATAGCTGGAAGGATCTATCCACATAACTAGAGTGTATTTGAGGCCTCTTACTTTCGTTGAAAGTCCCGTCATACTTTTCTTCATCTTGAATTATCTCTCGTGCCCAATATGGTCTTCATCTCTCGAGGTGGATCTACTGCTTTCTTTAGGTCATATCATGATTATTATATTCTTAGTAAGCTCTTTCTTCCACCATGATGTCTCTGGCCTTGGGAGATTCAGATTCATCTTCATGTATATTTTTTGGAGTAAATATTATTATTGAATTGCCATCACTTGTTCTTTGTAACAAGTCTCATCCTTCTTTACTTGTAGGTGATTGTACACAATCTTTCCTACAAGCCAAATACATCAGTATCATGGCTAGAAACATTTCATAAGACATATTCATAATGACAAATTCTTATGCATAATCATGCAACTATTTTAGCCAATACAACATTAATCCATATCTCGTATACACACAGAAACTTTCTAGATGCCTTCCATCTCTACCATAACATTATTGAGATTGTGCACTAATTCCAATGTGTCAACAAAGAGGTTTCATTTTAGATAAGTAGCAATGGAGTTTTGTATAGAACCATAGGCCACTTACCCATCACATGCATATTAGTCACTATATTGTTCATTAATACAAACATTCTATCATGCATCATACATTTCCTTGAACATAGATATGTACAAAACTGAACAATGTCATTTAAGCAACAAGATATATAGGAAATTACAATTCGAATACTTATCTTTATTTGTTTAGTGGGTGAAATCCTTCTTGATAAGAATAAATGGAGCCTTCTATTTCATCATATGATTCTAAGAACCTGACTTTGTTTGTTTGGTGGTTGGACTCCTTCTTGATCCTTATGTCCTAGAGCCTTATAATTCATCATCTGATTCTAGGAATCTATCTTTGTTTGTTTGGTGGGGGGCTCCTTCTTAATCTTGATGTCCTTGCAAGAATAACTGGAGCCTTCTACTTCCTCATATGATTCTAGGAACCTGTGTACTGGTTCTAAGTGTCACTAACTGCATTCCTTCTTATTCAAATACTAAGATAGATAAGAGTATGGTCTTTTTCTTCACTAGTAGAATTCATGTTCCTCATCACTTAAGGAATATTCTTTTCTTCTTTGAATTAGTTGGTTCATCATCTTCAGCGATGTGAGCATGATGTATTTCCTTGTTTGACTTCTTGTTGAAGGAGCCTCTATTTCTAGGACAATATCTAGAGTAGTGTCCCTTATCATCACAAGTGTAGTATTGAATTTTGGAAGGATTCCTTTTGTCTTCTATTGTAAAAATGGTCCTCCTTTCTATGATTTCTTCTAGAGTAAACTGTGAGAGCTTGATCTATAGTTTCTCCCATCTTCTCATCTATTTTTATGAGCAAATCTTCTTATTGTGTGCATTCTTCCCATATTCTACTGAAGGAGATCAAATTCCTTCTTGCACATATTCCTTGAGTGAATGAATCCCATGATCTTGGGAGGCCATTCAAGGTTATAATCTCTGCTTCTGCTTCTTTGACATTATCTCCAATGGATTCTAGTTTCTCCTTGATCTGAGAGATTCTTGTGAAGTAAAATTGAATGTTTTATGCCATTTGCATCTTTACATCCTTGATTTTTGTTCTTAATACCATCTTCTTATTGATGTTCTTTCCTTCATACAAACGAGCCATTGCATCGAATGTATCATTGGGAGTCTTCAAGGATGATACATGTGAGATCCAATGGAGACGGAAATAATCCTCTAGGATTTGACTAAGTTCTTCTTGTGCTTTGTCTTCATCTCCCTCTGGATTTGCAGCTTCTTCTCCAAGTCATGTTTATTCATGTATGAGAATAATTCTATACTTCCATGGTCAATATTTATCAGCTCCTTCAATATTGTCCACAAGCTTGTTGTTTTTTGTCATCATGATAAGATTGAGAAACTCAAATAGAAATAGAGAGGATAGAACTTACCAATGAGGCCGCTTCAACTTGATGCTCGCTTGAAAGATTTTCTGAAAGACTACTTTTTGTGGACCTAGGGTTTGACAGAGAAACCCTAATTTTTCAACTTACGTATCTTTAACATCTGATTGGATAGAAAGATGTGCCTCTTCAAGGTGAGCTGAGCAGCATACTCATTTTCCCAAAACTCTGGACATAATTTCAAAATATCTATTGCCTTAGTTTTCCTCGGCAGTAGAGTTAGGTCAAAAATTGAAAATCCACATAATGAGAAAATTCTTCCATAGACATATGCGCCCTCCTAAGGAGAGTTTTATAGTCCTCCTTTTTCAACTGATCAGTGGAGGGAAGTGCCTAGAACAAGAAGCCCTAGTTTTCTCCAATTTCTTTTGCAAAATTGTTTGATATTGTTTTTGTTATATCTCTGAATTTCCTGATCCTATGGGTCCAAAAATTAGTCTTGAGGTATCTTGATATGTCTTCTTTCAAATCCCACAGGTTAGATCTGAGTTGGATTCACCAAGTGGGACTTATGCGAATTTTTCCAAGGTGACTTGTTTGAGAATTTTTCAGCATTGTGAACTTGTACAAACTTCCATGTGTCATTGTTTCACCTTCTAGGTCTGAAACTCTATCCATAGAAACTAAAATCCATGCCCTATATTCTTAATCTCGCTAAATTTAAGTTGGACCTTCCTAGTCCGAGATATAGCAATTCTCCCTAGGTCACTTGTTTGTGACTATATTCTAGAGGAGGTTGGAACCCCGATTTGGAGGAATCATATCTCCTACCGTATAGTGAATATTGTGATGAAAATTTCACAAAAGGTACATATAGATTTCATATTCGATCTATCAAAGTTTCAAATTCCTATCCTTCTCCAATATCGAGTTATAGCGAAATTCCCAAGATGTCTAGTTTTTTATTTCTAGGGTTTTCAAGGTTGAAACCCTAATCCTCAGTAGCTGTAGTTGTAGCAGTGTTTTGGATGCACAAAGACATATTTCAAGGTAGATCTGATACCATATTAATTTTTCAATGGTTATACAAGATCTAATAACATTTATCATCTTAACATCATAACCATATATAAAAGGATCACTAAAGACAAGCACAACCACACAAAAGAACATAGAGATTTGTCCTGGGAAACCCTCATGGGGGAGAAAACCCAGAAAAAATTCCTTGATATAGACTTCATCCAAGCACAGTGTAAGAACCAAATAATAACACTTATAAGACCCCAAGAATAATCCTGTACTTCTTCCTCTCTCCCAGATGGACTATTCTTTCTCTCTCTTGCGCAATTGCTTGAGTTTTCTGCTTGTCCAAAGGAGGGAGGTGCCTCTCCTATTTAAAAATATCACCTGAGAGGCATAATAGCCCAATTGGGTCGAATTCTCCTTGCTTCTAGGGCCGTCTTGCCTTAGAATACCTAAAAACACATTTTAATAATACTTTAGTGGGTACTACTGACCCGACTTACAATGAAGGATTTACCTCAAGACTTTACATGACCAATTACATCAATGACATCCGTAATTGGAGGAACAACGTCTCTGAAAGGGGTAATAACAATAATAATACAAAATAGAATAACTTCTGCATTTACATTTCTTTAACATTTGCGGTGTTGGGATGATTCTAAATTTTAAAAAAGACCATTAAATTTGGCTTTGGATGGTTGTTGGCATGGGCACCTACACAAAGGTGAAACTTTTGGATTTTGGGGGCCTGCTCTGGTTTGCTAGGTTCAAAGGCATTTGTAGAATTAAAACATTTGGTGACTCAAATGTTTTGATTGACTGGGAAAAGGGCAAGGCAGACATCCATGTTCTCCATTTGGAACATCAGATGAACAAGGTCTAGTATTTCATTATTGAATTCTCTGATATTTCCTTTGACCATGTCTATAGGGAGCTTAATGAGTAGATGAAATCACTTTCCAAGTGGTCCAAAAGCCCTATGGATGGCCGCACCTTTTTTGAGGATTTCGCTTTTCAACACTCGATGGATTCAACCTCTTACTCTATGTTTAAAATAGACTATGTTGTATTGAGAGGACAACCTATTGATGTATTGTTATATATTTGCTTTGCTAGCTAGTTTTTTGTAGGGTGGGTGATTGTTAATCATACCCGTCTTGTCTGATAGAGGATGATAGACTACTAGTTTAGATGGTTTAGATTGCGATAAGATTGGAGCCTTGGATGTTTTATGTGTATGGGATATTTTGTAACTTTGATTTCTTGTCAAATAACAAGTTATACAACTTTTTTTCTTTTTTGAAAAAACTATTGTAAGTTGGAGTAGAAATAAGAAAAACACAATTGTTTTATCTTTAATAGATGCCAAGTATAGAGGTGCTTTGAATAGAGTAGTTGTGAAGATGTTTTTATTAAGTAGAAGTCGATATATCTACATGATGGAAGAAAAAAACTATTTTCCATATATGTGGAAATTAAGGAGCCAAAAAAGTTTTGAAATACCTTTGATATTCAATATAGTAACAAAATTGAGGTGCATGTTCAATGCTTAAGACAATTACGTGAAGAATAGGGAAAAATAGAAATAAAGTATTCTATTACAACTAAAAAAGTGGTTAATACATTTTCCGAACCCTCTAGGAAGGATTTTTTTGATCAATTTGCAACCAGGGTTGTAATGAAAAATAATGAATTTTCATTAAGAAAAAATGTTACAAATGATCATGAAAAAATTGTGCTTAGGAAAAGTGTTATAGATGATGATACGACCCAAGTGGAGAATATGCCATACATAACACTTAACTCTAAAGATGATTTGTTGAGTCCTCATATACATTTAATCCCACATATGCTTCCTTGGGTCATATCAAATGATCATGAAAATTCATGTTAAGAAAATCAAGCATGTGGGGATTCATGAAATGTTCATTACAAAGATGTGTTAGATCACACAAGCACAAATTAGATGCACAAAAGTGTGTACTTTACCTAATATTTTTCTAACCTATTTTTTTCTTTTGGAAAAGTTTCAACCTAAGTCAAATATGATACTTAAAGAACTAGGAGTAAGGCCCATGACCCTTAATTGTGTAATACTCTCTATTATGTTGTTGAGATAGTTATGGTTTGACATAGACAAACTTGATCATTGTGTAAACATGTGATGATGATGATACGAAGAATAAACAAAAGTAATTAGTGGATCTATCTTATGAGCTTTAGAGTATAATCATAACATAGTTGGAAAACTCAACTGTTGTAAGGTACTATTGTGATCCCAAGTGATATGAGATTTTGTTGTGATCCATAGTGTTTTAAATGGTGCATTTAATATTGATTACATAGATTCATTGTTGTATAATTGTAAATCTATAATAAATAGTGTGGTTTTCATATAAAGGTTGGTAAATTTCATATGCTTGTAGTTATTTGTTATGAGGGTTGGTACTTTGCTATCATTGCCAATTTATTTAAGATTTTTGTTGATAGAGGAGAATCAACATATATGGTGATCTCATTAACACTTTTAAGGGTGTCATTGACTTAGCATCTGTGGATCCAGTCTACATATTTTGTAAAAATAAATCATGTGTTGTATCTACCATATTCATATGTACATTTGTACTCTATTGAAGAGGTTTCATAGCCTTAAAATACATGTGGTATTAGAAACTATTGTTGGGTCTATTTAAGAGAGAGCACATTGTATGGTAATAATTTTCCTAAATGAGGGATTTTCACCACAATAATTATACCATGCACAAGTATAATGCATTTCACCCTCATTTCCAATAGTGTGCCACCTTGTGGATCATTCTTTGTGATAGTTCTTATGGATAATAAATCATGGAGGATGTGTGTTGACTCAAAATCATTAAATAAGATTATATTGAAGAATAGATACTCATTACTATGCGTTGAGGGTTAGTTCAAGTGGTTATGATCCACACATGAGATCTCTCCCTCTGAAGTTGGGGAGTTCATAGGTTTGACTCTCTTGATTCCCCTCGGGGTTAGATCTATAATTAGGGCAGATGGTTTAACCTATTTTCCATCCATGGATAATGGGGAAGTAATCAAAGGGTTTTTCATGATGTGCATTTCATCAAAGGAAAAAAAATAGACATCCACTACTAGGTTTTGATGATACAATAGATCGTATGCAAGGGAACAAGTGTTTTATGAAACTTGACCTTCATTTAGGTTATCATTAGGTAAGAATCAAAGACAAAGGTAGATGGAAGGATACTTAAAAGTCACATAAAGGAATATTTGAATGGACAATAATGACATTTAGACATTGTAATTCCATAACCACCTTCATGAGGTTTATGATTGAGTTCCTCAATTGATTTGTCATATACTATTGGGTGAGATCCTAGTATTTAGAAAGACCTAGGAAAACCTTTGACATATGGAGAAAGTGTTGGATACTTCAACTACAACTGATCATGAAGAAGTTTGAACTAACCAATAGTCATTGCTAGAGGGGACCTTTCAAGCCCCTAATTGTCATCATATATAAACATGTTATGTAATTGGAACCTTAACAGATGATTAATTAAGAGGGGTATAACCACTCCAACCATATTTACCTTATATACTCATTGACTAACTACATGAATACAACTGGATTTCTACATCCTCTTACATCCTCTTCCCATATTTTGGATTGATGCATTTGTGCATGCATTATTCTTTTCTTGAATGCATGTGATCTATGTTATCACAATCGTGGCATCATTGTCACTCTCTTTTGGTCTAGATGACAACAACAGCAAAATGAAAGTGGCCCAAGCATGAAAGAAAATGTGAGACTTAAAAAACCTTACAATGAAGATTAAATATTGCTTAGTGTGCATAAAAAAAAGAGAAAGGAATGTCTGGAAATTGTTGATGTTGCAAGAAAGATTGAGGGAGATTGCTTGTTGATGTTACTTCCATGCATTGGTGAATATTCCTTTGCAATAAATTATAAAAAGAGTATAGTGCTACTCGTGGAAGAAAAAAATTCAAGATCGTTGGCAAATGGAATGCTCGATTTCTAACTCAATTCATGGGAAATCAGTACATTGATTTGATTCATAGTCCCTAGTTAAAATGGCATTGTTTTTTTGTATATTGTTGACCAGTTGACAAGGAACCATTATTCACATGGGTGGGCACCATACAATTTATCAAGAGTGCAATATATATGGAGGAAACACAACATTATGCTATCGTAGAGATTCTCTTGGCTCAACATTTTTGTGCGGTATACTATCACTATTGACTTTTATGTTTTCATAACAATATATTTGCGATAAACACAATATTATGTTATAGTGGAGATTCTCTTGGCTTAACATTTGTGTGGGGTGCGTTATTACTATTGTTTTTTATTGATTGAGTTAGAGTTATTGGTAATGAATAATTGAGATGAGAAGTTATAAATAGAAAACCACATATTGAAAATACCAATAGATATTTACTTAAAAAAAATATACTAATATAAGATATAAAAAATTCCACTACTCTATTATGGTTCAAGCAGGGTTGGTGTAAAGATACCATGGCTTGGTTAAACCATTGGAGCATTAATGAAAACACCATTTTGCATAACATTGATATTGTCAAGTATCTCTCGGTAGTAACTAGCTCACAGAAGAAATATAGATATAGCAAAGATTAGAACGGACTCTCATGAACTCCATAGCTAAACAAGGCATTGGTCTATTCCTAAAACTCCATGGGCGGAAAGGGTTTGCCATCTGTGTGAGTCTATGAGCTTTGATGATGAAAATCACTTTCTATTAGAGTGCCTTGCTTACACCCACATTCGATATGACTTTCATAGTATTTGCTATAATACAAACCTTTATAACCTCCTAACTTGCCAAAACTATAGTGAGTTTGGAAAGCTTCTTGGGAAGCTTTTTGAGCACAGGAACAAGATTTTAAAGTAAACCAAGTATTTTCCTTCTTAAGGTCCGATAAACCAAAACGTTAATCGTCATCATCAATATATTGAGTTTTTTTTTTATTGTAAAAAAAATGTTATTATATGGTTCGTTATCAAAACATTAGCTGGACGGTGCGTGCAGTCGACCAGAAAGCTGTTGACTGTACAAACCTTTGACCAGTAACTGCACCTAAGAGGCGCATTCAGAGATGTGTAACTCCTTCCGTGCTCATCTTAGAGTTGACACGTGTCCTTTATAAACCAACATAGATCCATCTAAAAGGGGATCTATCAAGCACGGAGAGGGATCAAATATTTAAAGTGGAATTGTTGAAGAAATGTGTAATCTAATGTTTATGGTTTTAGTTTATCTAATTTATATAGTCTTATATATATACAATTCTAAATCATTTAAATTTAATTTAAGTCCACATGTTATTTTTAATAATATTTTATTATTTTTATAAAAGACACATGTCAACAATGAGCACAGAAGGAGTTAAACATCTCTCCCATACCATACTGGGCTGTAGAATGCACCTCTTGGGTGCAAAAATAATAAAATGTTATTAAAAATAACATGTCGCTTAAATTAAATTTAAATTATCTAAAATTGCATATATATAGCAACATAAATGAGATAAACTAAAATCATAAACATTGGGTTACACATTTACACAACATTTCCACTGTAAAAAATAGTTTGCACTGTGAAAGATTTGATCCCAATGTATGCTTAATAAATCCCATTTTAGATAGATCTATGCTGGTTTATATGCATAGATGAACTAAGTCGGTTGCACTACCCGTTGTCCAGTCTGACAATTCTAGTCGTTGAAGTTTCAAATGATCGGTCGTTGAGTTTTTTAAATGTAGTTCAGCATTTGTTAGAGGGCTACTCCACGGAAAATTCCAATACCTGATATTCAAACTGAATCAAGGTATGGTCAGCTCATCAATCATAACATTTATTACAAAGGGCTCCACAAGAGCAACATGTCACTTACAAGAGTAGAACCTGGGTGGGGAGGGTAACATTCATTCCTCCCAACCACCCAAGCTACATCCATTTGACGATCTGTCGTTGAGTTCGACTAAATGCTTGTGTCGCATGGAAAAGATTTTGCAAAAGTAACCTACTTATACCAATATTTCGACCAAATAATCGTTTGACCAATCCAGTCTTCAACCATTCCAGTTAAGCAAGGAAGGAACCCACAGATAGCAGTCTTGAACAACTGATCATAGCAGTGATTAATACTTGAACGTCTGTGTATTGATCATGGTTTCTTGGTGTTCTGACAGGCTTTGCATTAAAGTCGAAGAAGGGTTCAGGATAATTTCAAGGAGGAGCTTAGATGTTTTTCTATTGGGAAATCTGTGCACCCGCAGATACTCAACGTAAATAAGGAAACTAGGGATAGTACCTTATCATTGAAACAGCCTGCTTGATTTTCAAGACCTGTCAAACATAAACGGCTATAACCAACCGAAGTGTGTTCGAATATATTCCATCTTTTCCTCGATCAACCTCGTCAACTATCAGAAGTCTGCCTGTCAGCATTATTTTATTTTATTTGAATAAATGATATTTTATAGGGCTACGTTTTTAATTGGTCACCATCTTTTGGTAAATAATGGTTACAGTTTTTCAATTTTTAATTGGTCAATCTTTTGGTAAATAATGATATTAGGGGCATGTTGTCAAATCCATGATTTGAAGTTATGTTTATGAGTATGTAATTGAATTGGTTGAGTTATGATTGTTTATAAGTGACTTTGTTATATATGTCAAAGTTAATTAAAGAATAGAGGGGATCCGGGGATGGAACGTGAGTTTTATTTAAAGGTAGGAGACCCCTCCACCTTTGTAATGAAGTCGGTCTCTAGTCGACTCCATTGATGTTTTGATGATCATCAACTGTGTCAAGTCAAGGATATTTTTAAATCTAAGTCCAGAGCAGTCGACCATGAGTAGTTACATGACCATGCACACTGAGAACACATCATAAGAAATCACAACCATTATAAAGTCTCACTAAAGAAGAAGGTGCATGCATTCAAGCAGAAGACATTAGACAACCATATAGAAAAGAGCTTAATGATAAAGATGGTGATGCAAAGAACAATTGACTGATTAAGCCCCCTGGTGCATAATTGCAAAAGTTATTCCTGAATTGTGACCTCAGAAGCTGGAAGGAAGCGAAATGGTACAAAAATTCAAGGAGCCAAAAGGCTTATGCCTAAGTTGGGGGAAAGTCAGCTAAATGGGAAAGAATGAGGCTTTAAATCAAAATACCTACTAGCGTCGAGGGTAGTCGACCGCCTTAGAGAGAGGGTGAGACCTTGACTGGCTACTACTAGATTGAAGACAGAGGTTGAAGACTAACAACTCACGGTAGAGACTTGTATATGTGTGTGTTTTCTTGTCCATCTAGCAGTTGTTGCGGTTGAGTTACCTATGCAAACGGATATGCAAGGTTGATGCATAGTGAGGATTACTTCAATGAGAGCAAAGGATCAAGATGTTGTTGTATACTTCTTATTCTCTTTGAAATGAAGAAGAGTTTTGGGGTGGGGGAGATGTTTGGGGGGGACTTTTGTGCCCTTAATTTTCATCATATATAAACATGCCATGTAATTGGAACCTTAATGGATGATTAGTTGGAGCAAGCGTAAACCGCTCCAACCCAACCATATTTACCTTGTATAAACACTCATTAACTACATGAATATAACTAGATTTGGACGTCCTCTTCCCATATTCTACGTCGATTTGGATGTCCTCATTAACTCATTTCCCTTGATTACAAATTCCAAGTATATTAGTTACTATTGTGATCATAGAGATCATATGCATTCAAGAAGAGAATCTACCTTATAACACAAAAATTTAAAATAGGTGTCACGATATTGCAATTTTCAATATTAATCCAACCAAGTACATCATTAACCCATTATAATGCAAATTTTATTGAATGCCCTAGTGAACACTCCAATATCTCTCTTAGCTCAAATATATATCATTAAGCTTATCATAATAGTCCACATAACAACCAACAACATCCTGACATGCGACACCAACTCATCTTATTAGCCAACCTTAACTAAGTGTATAGACAATGCTTATACACATAATGAATTTATTAGAGTAGTTACAAAATAGTGATGAGCAGTTTCAAGATAGTTACATATGTCATGCAGTTCCAAGCACAAGTCTATGGGTGCAAGCTAATGTGGGTGCTCCAAGCACATGACTTTTAAGTGCAATACTCCAAGCAAGAGTAGTTACACAATAACGATGAGTAGTTTTAGGATAATTACATCGGTCACAAAGTTCCAAGCACAAGTATTTGGGTGTAAGCTAGTGTGGGTGCTCCAAGCACATGACTCTCAAGTGCAATACTTCAAGCATGAGGTCTTTTGAGCACAAACTTAAGCTTGTGTATTCCAAGTGCAATATCCCCCTAAGTATAGGGACTCCAATGAAAATTTATCAAAGAATCATCATGTTGGTGTGCTTCTAAATATTTCAAAATTCCCTTGGATAAGGAAACAACTAGGGTAGCAGAGAATAGATAGGTGGCTAACTATTTCTCATAAAGAAGCAAGGCATAAGTAGTCATTAAGGCCCATTGTAAAGGATTGAGTAAAAATAGTCAAGTCAACAAGATAACAAATGTTTCTTTTCCACTTGAGAGAGATGTTCAAAATAAAGGTTTGTATAAGGCAAAAACACAATCACCAATCACTTTGAGATAGCTTAAAATCTTATGCAAAGGAAAGTGATTTATTTTGATTAAGTATCCTTATTCCCTTAGCTAAGTTCTCGTAAAGTTTTTCTAGGGTTTATATGCGAGACCGCCCAATTTAGAAATCTCAATTATGAAAAGGGTATGGTGTCCTCCACCATATGTAAGTTCTTTTTAAGATTTATAACCATCATATTTTAGTTTTATTTGAGGCTTGAACTCTTTCTAGTACTCAAGGAAACGCATTAGATATACAACTCTTGTGAGAATTTAGCAAAATAGATATAACTCTAGCAATGATCCGTTTAGCAAATATTTTTTTGCAGGTTGTTAAACATAATTCATTTCTACAAATTCTTATATTGACAATGGTATCACTTGCATGTACTAATTGTGAATTACATGATATGATCTAGATTCTTTCAAAGTTCTACAGTGTGAGCCATCATAAAAG
Organism: Pseudotsuga menziesii; assembly: GCA_001517045.1. NCBI lineage: Eukaryota > Viridiplantae > Streptophyta > Pinopsida > Pinales > Pinaceae > Pseudotsuga > Pseudotsuga menziesii. The sequence goes on from LPNX010031748.1 coordinate 32,864, forward strand.
CTTGCTTGGATTGCATAAATGATGAAATTGTAAGAAGTCACATTGTTGATCAAATCTTTGTGAGTGTGGATAATATACAATATCATATTGCATTTCTAAGTCTTAAATTAAAGCATTTTTTATTATGAGAAATCTCTTGTAAAGATTCATTTAACAATTCAATTATACATTGACATTTGTAATAATCTAGATCGTCATCATCCATCCTACAAATCAACTATACACTAAAAATTATGTTCATCTACACTTTATATCATCCATCCTACAAATTATAACAAGTGTTCAATCTACAAGCTTCTCTACTTCAAATTGTATCATCCATCTTTTCCAATGACACATGGTCTATCTTCGGGTTCCTTTATTTTAAAGCCAATATACTTGGGTAACTCTTTTACGATGTTCATGTGACCATAGTCAACTGCAATGTAAAGCGAGATCCCAAATGCGAACAATATGAAAAGTGTCATGCTAATGATGTGGTATGATGGCATCCTACATTTCTTCGCATTATTAGGTCAATTGTATAGAGAAATAGAAGCTAATCTAAGATTACATGCTACATATTTGATAGACCAATGGTAGGATAGGTTTATGAAGCTAGATCCAATCACAAGCCGTTGAATAATGTTGATGGTCCATAGAGGTGCGAGATACCAGATGTTAGTACCATATGGAGAGGCATGTGCAAAGCAACGATCTTTTTGGGAACATAATTAATGGGATATCGTGAAGCATATACTAGCCCTTGATTAAACTATATATTTGTTAATGGATTTAAACAAGGTTTTTTAAAGAATTGCAGTGAAGTTTTTTATTATATACATCAATTATATAAATACATTGAATTATTAAAATTAATATATATATATA